>JAQBSW010006954.1:0-44506 GCA_029291075.1 Eudiplozoon nipponicum
ACAGATTGGGCATGGTTAGTTTGAACTTTGGGTCTAAATGGATGCCATATGAGCTCCACCTAAAGGAAAAATTGACTAACCCAGTTACATTAGTTAGTATATAACTGAAAATTGTGTGTAGTGTAGTGTGCGGCAGGATAGCTCAGTGGTTAGAGCACCAGTTTCCGAAGTAGACGTGCCCAGGTTCGTATCCTGTCCGCGGCAAATTCTGGCCAGTACTTGATGAGTTCCCAGTAAGGACGAAACCGGTCTACTGGATGAATTGCCTTTTATACACTATACAATTCTTAGTTTATACTGACATATGTAAGTAATTAATGGGTCAGGTGTTTATATCAAGACCGAAACCTTGATTATAATAATTGTTATCACCACCCGCGCAACCAATGTTCGTTTAATTATATAAATGTTCATTTCAATACCATTTCTCCATGTAATGTGAATGTCTCTATAATGAGACTGGGGGATGGTTAGCCAACCTGAACTAAATAGATGCTATATAGGCTCTAACTAAATTGACTAACCAAGTTACATTAGTTCGTATATAACTGGAAATTGTGTGTAGTGTAGTGTGCGGCAGGATAGCTCAGTGGTTAGAGCACCAGATTCCGAAGCAGACGTGCCCAGGTTCGTATCCTGACCGCGGCAAATTCTGGCCAGTACTTGATGAGTTCCCAATAAGGACGAAACCGGTCTACTGGATGAATTGCCTTTTCTACACTATACAATTCTTAGTTTATACTGACATATGTAAGTAATTAATGGGTCAGGTGTTTATATCAAGACCGCAACCTTGAGTATAATAATTGTTATCACCACCCGCGCAACCAATGTTCGTTTAATTATATAAATGTTAATTTCAATAACACTTCTCCATGTAACGTGGTATCTGTTCTATAATGACAGATTGGGGATGGTTAGTTGGAACTTTAGGGCTAAATAGATGCTATATAGGCTCTAACTAAACAAAAGGCTAGCCAAGACACATTAGTTAGTATATAACTGAAAATTGTGTGTAGTTTGCGGCAGAGTGGGTCAGTGATTAGAGCACAAGATTCCGAAGAAGGCGTGTCCAGTTTCGAACTCTGACCACAGCAAATTCTGGACAGGACGTGATGATTTCCCAGTAAGGAATGAATTGCTTTTTCCACAATTTACAGTACCAAGTTTATACTGAAAAAATGTAAGTACTTCATGGGTCAGGTGTTTATATCAAGTTCGCAAACTTGATTAAAGGTAAAACCTCTTCAAGTAAAATTGTCGTAGCTTTCATTTGACTGGGTGATTGAGCATTAATGTGATTTCTAATTTAAAGGTAATTTATTGCCAGAAATCGTTACATTGATTTGTGGTTCATAAAACGTCGTCTTGAGAGTGTGCATTGACCCCCTTGTATTACTATGTAATGCCTGAGATTTGGCTAGTCAAGTTTTGTTGGTTTGTGATTCAGCTGTTTTCAATAATTTAATCAGTATATTTATGCTCCAATTAAAGGAAAGGCTAAACAAGAATCATTAATTGGTATATACTTGAAAATTGTGTGTAGTATGCGTCAGGGTGGCTCAATGTTTTAAGCACCAGATTCCGAAGCCGACGTACTCAGTTTCGAGAACTGTCCGCAGAACAGTGATGAGTTCCCAATGAGGACGAAGCCGATCTATGGAATGGATTGCTTTTTCCACAGTTTGCAATTCTTAGTTTATACCTCCCCCGAAATCAATATTTGATTGGCTCTATGTTCAGTTTTAAATTATGCTTCAAAGTGACGGATTATCTGTAAAGTTTTAATCAATTTTTGTAAAAAAATTGTCAGTAAATTGGATTTATAGGCTGATCATATTCATAAAAAAATTACATGCAAAGTAACATACATAATAAGTAGTAAAACATTATTTAAGATAAGGTGGAATTGTCTATTTTAACTTGAAAATTTGACTTCATGCTCATTTGTGGGTTGAAATTTAGATTAACTTTCACATTGCAGATTTTATCTCTATCTGTCAATTTAACCGGCAGGCAATGATTGAGGTGGGAATGCGCCTCTGAAAGGTGTTGTCCTAAATACCTTTTTAACAATAATTGATTTTTTGAATTTTCTTAACGATGATTCAATTATTACGTCCGAATGCTGAATATATATTTTACATTTGATTAATCTATAGTGTTCTTGCGTCTTTATAAACCTTACTTTTTAAATTACCATCAAATGAAATATTTATTTATCATGTACTTGGTCAAGTCCTTTTTGCTTCCCGTACTCCTGCGGATTGTACCGCTTATTTTCACTTGATAGAGATTGCTTTTTCTCTATTACATTAGGCAGTTTTTGTGTAACTGATGAAAGTCAGAATTTCCACCTGTAATTGTGGTAATTAAGATTTTTTTGGAAAAATTAACCGGACATCATATCAGTGATAATTCAGAACGTTTTAGTTTTGATATTGCTGACTTTAAACGCTCACAGATGTTCATCATGTTGACGTGATGGCCTGACATTAGAATGTTCTCAGCTTATGGGGACTGCTGATTGTAGTATTTTCATGTCCAAATAAGCTTATATGTTAAATTTTGAATAATACACTGGCTAATGACTTCTTGCGAGTTCGATGTAATTTGGCAGACCATTTTGGAGTTGGCTGTTAAGCAAGGAATTAATACAGGAAATTTAATTCACTAGAAGAAGAACAACGTGAGGGCAAAGCAATTACTAATCTACGACTCGACTACAATGAAAGTGGAAAGTATATATATATACTATATATATATATATATATATATATATATATATATATATATGTGTGTGTGTGTGTGTAAATAAATAAATTTATCTCAATTTAACATCGCATATAAACTATTTGAGTGGACAATTAATGAAATTTGGACTGATGATTAACTCCAAAAAACGCGAGTTTAGAATTGGCTCTAGAACTGATTTGAATTGTATATACCTTCATGCTTCGTTTGTTGTGCTCGAAATCCGGCTTGGAATTTTTGTCAAGAGTCTTGTCAAGACTCCTTCTTGTGGCAAATGTCACAAGTTGTGTTTTACTCCGTGCGTATTGTGTCGACCCTGAAGATGAACCTGGAAATTCGGGTTCGAAAATTTTGAAAAAGAACAATGGAAAATCTTGTTCCAACGTCATTTTCAGACAATCAGCTAATTGAAGGCTTAAAGAGGAAGGGACAAGTGAGAAGCCATCAATTGAGGCCAAAAATTACATCACCTGAAAATGAGAAAAATTCAAGATTTTACCGACCTATGAGTGCTATCAATTGTCCCGCACAAGAAAAATGCGCTCAAATCAAAATAACTGACATGCCTTTAAAAATAGCCAACGCTTCGCAAAATACGACACATACATCAATTACGGACGCAATTACAATGAAAGCGATGACACACTAAATGACGTTACGCAAAAGGAGTGGTCTAAATTGCGCAAAACAAAGGCTAACATAACGAAGAGGAGATTGGTTACGACAAATGTACAGTGGGATTGGATGAACGAATATACTAACGAATCCAGAACAATGGCTGTAGATACTGGTAGAAATAAGATCTTTTAATAAATATTATTCAATGGAATACGTTGTTTTGTTCTTACATTTTAAAAAAAATAGTTAGAAATAAAGAAACGAGTCAATATATATATATATATATATATATATATATATATATATATATATATATATATGTGTGTGTGTGTGTGTGTTTGTGTATGTGTGATTCTAAACATCGGATATAAACTATTCGAGTGGAAACTTAATGAAATTTGGACTGATGATTAACTTCAAATAACGCGAGTTTAGAATTTGCTCTAGAACTGATTTGAATTGTATATACCTTCATGCTTCGTTTGTTGTGCTCGAAATCCGGCTTGGAATTTTTGTCAAGAATCTTGGCAAGACTCCTTATTGTAGAGCTTTTGTAATATACAAATATTAATGTATAGTATTTTGATGAGACCTATCGTGTAAGATGCAATTGCTCGTTGGATTCTAATATGTTAATTATTGTACAAAGAAGATTTTATATATATGTTTGCACATTGTCTTCTGTCGCTTACATGTGTAGGTGACAACTCTGGGCTTATTAATCATTATTGCTTAAAATGTTAATCTATTGTATAAAAATATTGCACGGTAAACAGTGGAGTGACGTGTATATGAACTCGGTCAAGAAGAGTCATGACAGAGGGACTCTATCAGGATAATTGGCAATTACTTCGTTTATTGTTGGCAAGCTTGAAAGTAAGTTCCTGATATCCTCAACAATTTACAAGATATGTAATCAGTTATCAAATAAATATCGAGAAATTTTTTTCGGTTATTCTCTAGTATAAATAAGAGAAAGATTAGAATTGCACTGATTTTTTGTATGAATTTGACAATTTAACGATTCTTTAATGAGCAAGTTAGACGCACAGCTGAGAGATGTCCAAACTGCTCCATATGTGAACATTTACTTTGTTTATATATCTGTTCTGGTTTCAAGTTATAGTACACCTTTTTCAAATCTACAGTGTTATTAGTAAATACTCGTTTTATTTTGTGGTATATTGTATTTGAGTTGATAAAAGGGAGAGAATTTTTAAAATCAATCTATGAGTTAATATTTTGTCTCAAAAAATAATTTATAACTATATTTAGGGTAACTTCGATTACTGTAATAAAATTCGAGATCGTTATAAAACTAGTTGGAGTACCCAGAAATCCGCTCATAACTCTGGCTGCTGATTCAGCTGGATAAAATGAAAGTTGCTTCGAAAATGTTTTTCTGAACAATTTATGGAATCAATTACTGTTTTTCGACGACCACCACCAAAATCAAGCAATAATGAAATTTCAAACCACAATTACCTTATTGTGGTGAAATTGCAGACAGTAGTGCAAAACGGTATATTACGTATATCACACAGGCAACTTTCTTTAACCTGTATGTTAAATTTAACTACAAAGTACAGGATCATTCAATTAGAGTTTAATTATCGATATCCTTCTTCCACTTCATCAAATTTTCCCAAACAATTTGTGCAGAAGCCCGTTAATCCGCCGTGTGAATCAGTGGTTTAATACATAATGTTTTTTGGACTCTAAGTGCATTATTGAGCACATGAAACTAGGATATCTCGCAGACAAATGAAAACTTCACTAATGTACAATAAACAAAAACAAAATATTTATTGTTATATACTATTTGTTGCGAAGAACTAAAATATATGCAATTGTGTATTAGATGTTGTGAACCTAGTAATAAATTAGTTAAATAAACCAAAGTCAGCATGAACAGAAAGCATAATTTCATGTGCACATTCGTGTCTTAATTACTTGGCGACTCTTCAATAGGAGGGAGTATAACGCCATATACCCACTATATATTTGGATGAGGAATATGGGAAAAGAGGCGGTATAATATCCTATACGAATGTGTCAATCTGCAGTAGTGAGACTAACTTCATATAAAGTCACTCACTCTACATAGTATGTACCGAGCCTGTATCGGGTACTGAAACTATGGTTGCTTATTAGGTACCTGGTACCAACGCTATGGTTGCCGAGTCGGTACATGTTACGAGCAAAATGGATATCAAAATATGCTAAATTCCACTAGCAAATTGCCAGTAGCCACGAAAAGAATATACACATGGGATAATAAATTCCGCTCATACTGACTTTGGTTTATTCTTCTGATAATATTTAAACTAATTTGTTACTAGATGTTCAACACCAAATACGCAATAAAATAGTTCATGATAATTTATCAAGCTTTAGTAATAAGGCTTATATACAACATTTAAACAAACAAAGGTGTCACTTCCATTATATTCAATTGAACTGTTAAAATATTTCATTACAGATATCACAGGTTTAAATAATATATCATCATTTCCACTATTAATATTACCCAATGAAACCCGTAAAATTATTTGATAAGAAAGAGAACTTCGAAAACGACTAAAATAATGAGTTCTAAGCTCAGCTTTGTTGTCAAAATTATTCGGAGATTAGGCAACAAAGAGATAACCACTGCAAGGTTAGTTAGTCGGTGAAATGTTTTATAATAGTTGCCGACCAACCAAATAAATAAAGCATGTGTGCACAACAAGAATGATTTCACTAAATAGGGCGTGAAAAAAAGTGGTCGAGTGTTTTATATCGTCACCATTCAAGCACAATACTTCAACAAAAGTTAAGTACAATAAATAAAGCACAAAATTAAAAAGATAGAGGTATGCCTATATTAACCACATTTTCAGCACCATCTGCATTGTTTAACGTTTATATAATTAAACGAACATTGGTTGCGCGGGTGGTGATAACAATTATTATAATCAAGGTTGCGGTCTTGATATAAACACCTGACCCATTAATTACATACATATGTCAGTATAAACTTAGAATTGTATAGTGTAGAAAAAGCAATTCATCCAGTAGACCGGTTTCGTCCTTATTGGGAACTCAACAAGTACTGGCCAGAATTTTCCGCGGACAGGACTCGAACCTGGGCGCGTCTGCTTCGGAATCTGGTGCTCTAACTACTGAGCCATCCTGTTTATTTAAATCAATGTTGCGATCGTGATATGAACACCAGTTTCATTATACACCTACATGCGTCAGTATAAGGTATGCATTGTATAATGTAGAAAAGGTAATTCATCCAGTAGACCTGTTTCAATCTTATTTAGTTTTTTTCACGTACTTTCCGAAGCAGACGTGGTCAGGTTCGAGCCCTTTCCGCGGAAAGATCTGGACAGTATGTGAATAGTTCCTAATAAGGACGAAGACAATCTAACGGATAAAATGCCTTTTATAAACTCTAAAAAGCGTAATTTATATTGACAAATTTATGGAAATAATAGAAATAATGCTTATATCAAGATTGCAACCTTGAATTAAATATTTCTTAAACACTCATTTTAAAAGACCTTGACTTTATTACTCCAGGTTTACAATCATTATTGGCCAACAAAACCTGAATTAAACTATTTTACTCAACATAAAATTCACTGTAGATTTCCCCATAATGTAATCAGTAAGAATTTTTATAGCAGTACTCAAATTACGCCTAATAATTTATTTTTTATAACCATTCTTTTGAAATGCGAGCCTTAATAAAAGTCATAGTACCCTTTTCATGTTCAAAAATAAAAAGAAATTCTATCAGATACAAGAACAGCTTATTTCTCATTTTCTTCTGAAGTATCTACAAATGAACATCTCTTTATATATAAATTGAAAAGCAAAACAAGATAGAAATGAGTAAAAATGCAGATGTACATTTGTAGAAAATTTGAAAGAAGCGTTTCTTGTATCTGATAAAATTTCTTTTTAATTTTGCGCATGGAAAGGGTACTATGATTCTTATAAACGGTTAATTAAACATGACGACATTGTCATGTCGAGCTTCTCTATTATACATTCGGCCTCTAGGAAAGAGAACGCTGATATTCCGAAGAGTGCAACCATACTTAATACATGACTTGGGTCTCCACTTGAAATTCATTGGTAGCCAGCTGATTTTCCGATTGGTATGTGTAATTTTAGCAACACTTACTGCCGTGATCATGATGGCACCTTGCAGTCGTCTGGCATCTATAACCGATAAATTTGTAATTTGCGTGATATTCGTCTCTGTACAAAGTTCCACGTGGTTAAATTGCTTTTACAGCCTTTAAAAGGATCGCATTGAGTAACAGGAAATTGGCATATACAGTGAACTCTCTCTACTTCACGACATCACGGATATTTTTCATTATTTTGTATGGAAAAATAAGTAAATATAACGCAGATTTCCCATTAATGTCGAAAATAGCCGAGATATATGAAGACCCAAGATATTTTGTTAATTCCACAAAATATTTTGTAAATTCCATTAAAAAGTTAATAAAAAATTGTATTTCTAGTCCACGAACAACAAAGCAAGCGCAAAATAGTATAAAACATTTGCATACCTTGTATTTGAATTTGTAATTGACATGACAAAAAAGCACCATACGTACAACAGTTCGGTACCCGTGTACTTACTACCTTGTTGTTATTTTAATTTACTATTCTAACATTTAAAAAAATATTTGTTTCTAAACGATTTTACTAATCACAAAATTGTTAAAAGGATAGATCCTTGAATCTATCGACGTCCGCCCAGAGTTTTCCAGCTATTTACTCAGAATTTGTAATTTGTTTACTTTAATATTCTAACATTTAAATGTTTTTGCCTGTCTTAGACTAGGGTACTGTACGGTAGGAGAAGGTTTTAAAAGTCCAGATAAAATTTTAAATAAGTACTTTAAACATGGTGTACCTACTTCGCGGATTTTCAGCTATTGCGGCCGATCTTGAAACCTATCTACCGCGATACACGAGGGTTCACTGCGTACTGTTTGCTGGGAAGAATTAATATATATGCAATCGTATATTAGGTATTGCATACCTTATAACAAATTATTTCAACTATGACTCAAATGATAAACCAAATTTAGCATGAAATGAAGGTATAATCTCATACGCACATTCGTGGAGTGCTTATTGGCGATTCTTTAGTAAGATCCATTATTACGCCCTTCCCCCACTATATATTGTGGCGAGAAATTTGGGACATTTGGACAGTACACTCTTCTATACGAATGTGTAAACCTACAATATTGAAGCGAACTTTATATAGAGTCTTCGACAATGCGAATTCAGAGCCAGCTCAGTTTATATAATGTATAAAACGTGCCTATATCAATATCAGTTGCCAAAACTATGGTTGCCGAATAGGTGCATGGTAGCCACCATATGGTTGCCAAGTCAGTAAATAGTTCCAACTCAATGGATTTCAAGGTATACTAAATTTGACCAAAACTGAGAATTAAAATTTCTTCTGAACACCAGTTACTCCGACAAAGCCATACACTTCAGCTTTCTGGCAGAATACTAACCGCCATGTTTTTAATGCTATAACCAATGAGACACCCTGCCGCACACTACACACATGTTCCAGTTATATACTAACTAATGTAATTTGGTTAGTTTTTTTCTTTTATGTGGAGTTCAAACAGCATCTATTTAGACACAATGTTCTAACTAAACAAACCCAATGTCTCATTAATGTACCAGGCACCACATTACATGGCGAAGTGGTATTGAAATGAACATATATATAATTAAACGAACAATGTTTGCGTGGACAGTGATAACCATTACTATTAATCAGATGATCACAAGCTCTATTCCCGGTCATAGAAAATTTGACTAATTTAATTAAACGAGCATTGGTTGCTCGGGCGGTGATAATTTACATAATCCAGGTTGCGATCTTGATATAAACACCTGACCCATTAATTACTTACGTATGTCAGTGGAAACTAAGAATTGTATAGTGTAGAAAATGCAATACATCTAATAGACCGGTTTCGTCCTTATTTGGAGCTCATCACGTACTGTTCAGAATTTACCGCGGAAAGTGCTCCAACCTGGACATGTCTGCTTCGGAATTTCGTGCTCGAACAACTGAGCCACCCTTCCGCACTCCACTTTCAGTTCTCTACTAACTAATGTAACTCGGGTAATTTTTTAGGTGGATTTCACACGGCATCTATTTAGAACAAAATTTATAACTAAACATCCCCAATCTCTCATTATTTTAACAGACACCATTACATGAGGATGTTATATTGTAATGAATCTAAATATAATTAAACGAACATTGGTTGCGCGGGCGGTGATAACAATTACTAAAATAACTGTTGCGAACTTGATATAAAAACCTGACCTATAAAGTGCATACATTTGTCAGTATAAACTGTCCACAGAAAATCCTGGCCAGTACGTGATGAGTTCCTAACAATGACGAAAACGGTTAACTGCATGAATTGCCTTTTCTGCGCTATAATATTTTTTAAATTTTATACTGGCAAATGTATGTACTTAATGGATCATGTGATTTTATCAAGTTTGCAACCTTGATTATTGCAATTGATAAATAATCTGGGTAAAAAACAAACCGAGGTTTAAGTAAATACTTCTTTAGGTAGTTTCTTTTCATTTGTGTAAAAAGTTGCAATATTATAGTTAATTGCACAAAGAATTATGCAATATTCTCATAAATATTACTACACTTAAATATAATAGTTTAGCATCCTATTAACTAGACAAAATAATAACCATTAAAAGTTAGTAACACAAATTTTTCTTGACCAATTAGTATAATCAAGGTTGCGATCTTGATATAAACACCTGACCCATTAATAACTCACATATGTCAGTATAAACTAAGAATTGTGTAGTGTAGAATAGGCAATTACTGGATGAATTTCCTTTTCTAGAGTATACAATTCTTAGTTTATACTGACATATGTAAGTAATCAGTGGGTCAGTTGTTTATATCAAGACCGCAACCTTGATTTTAATAATTGTTATCACCTCCCGCGCAACCAATGTTCGTTTAATTATATAAATGTTCATTTCAATACCATTTACCCATGTAGTGTGGTGTCTGTTCAGCAATGACAGATTTTGGATGGTTAGTTGGAACTTTGGGTCTAATTGGATGCCATATGAGCTCCACCCAAAGGAAAAATAGATTAACCAGGTTACATTAGTTAGTATATAACTGAAAATTGTGTGCAGTGTAGTGTGTGACAGGATAGCTCAGTGGTTAGAGCACCAGGTTTCGAAGCAGACGTGGCAAATTCTCTCCAGTACCTGATGAGTTCCTAATAAGGACGTAACCGGTCTACTGGATGGTGACTTTTCACCTGCCACAATTCTGGGTTTATGCGACATAGATTAATTAATAGATAGGTGTACCTCAGATCGCAACCTTGAGTTATAATAAATGCTATCACCGCGCGCACAACAAATGTTCGTTAAATGCCACTGTAGCCCTTTATTTATAGTTAGACTGTGTGACACGCTAAGAACTCACATGGTCACGGTTTCATTCGCACAATGAAGCAAAAAGAACTTTTACAAATGTTAACGAACAAGCTTTATCAGCTGCAAAATGCTCATTTAAATGAATGGATGTTTTTAGATACATTCTGATTCTACTTGGTAAAATCTGTTGATCAATATATATATATATATATATATATATATATATATTCATTCTTTTAACAAGCATCAAACCGTAATGCATTTAAAACTTAAGCATAATTGGACCTGCGGCTCTCAATTCTTCTAGTTACACGTGCATTGCACAAGACTTGAATTGCATGCGAGTCTATTATTTGTAAGAGTCACAGGCCTGATTATGCTTACCTTATATTTGTACTGATGTTTTATCTTCGAAATTCAGATTGCTGTCGTGCTCTTATGATGATCATGGATGGTCGAAGTGTGTCAGTTCATGAAACTGAGTGAAGATCTGCCATTGTGTACGAAAAGACCATTAAAATTGTACCAGATTTTAATCTCATGTATGCAAACTTTGTTTAATCGAAGTAGTAGGTTAGTTTAAATAAGTATACATTTCCAGTTAAGGCTAAAGTAAGACACAGGATGGCAAACGTGTATACATCAATTAAGCCAAGTTTTTTAATGGAAAATTCGACAGTATTAGCGAAAAACTTTGGTTAAGTTTAAATAGACTACTTTTCGATTCATATGCATTCATGTCGACCTACATTTCCTTGTTAAATCACGATTTCACGTTAAACTAAGCAATTTTTAAAACGGAAAGTTATAATTCAGTGACGATTTCTAAAAAGTAAATCGTCATCATAACGATGAGAACATGAAAGTTACCCAAAAACAGTTAATCCACTATTGATTAGCAGAATGACTTATGTACAACATTGTGATATCTATTTTTCCTTCGTTTTCATCTGATGTATGCAGCTACATCTTTGTCAATATACAACCATAGCTAAGTAGATTTGCAAAATGTCTTGCAATAAAATTTGCTCTAGTTTTTGGTGTACATTAGGTGCTTTCTGAGAGGATGCGAAAGTGTTTTATTTGTAGCAGACACGATGACTAATTAATCTTGCAAAATATACAAATCCTTCAAGAAGCTTTCATCTTTTTTCACATTTTCATTCATTTAATGTGAGTCCATATATACTGTCTACATTTATTTCATTTTAAAAGTAGACTTTACTCTGTTTGTTTGTCTACACAAATTCGCTACTTTTAAAGGTGTCTGCGGCTTAAAGTTTTTAGGTGCTTCGACTATAGGGATTCCAACATGCGTGTCTTTATTTTTGTCATCTCCTCACATGTTGTTTTGTCTGGTAGTGAGCTGTGCATATTGTGTAAAATTAACCCAATCTCTGTATACGTTTGTGCCGGGTACAATAAATTTCAAATTAACTGTTCAAATAGTTACATCGTTATTATGAATATATTAATTTAATATTTTATCCTATTCTTAGTTAATACAAAAAACTTTATAAAATTCATTCATTTTACTTTTGCTAAATATGACTTTAACAACTGTCATAATGACTGTCTTTTAATAATAGATGGAAGCTGGCTAAATGAGATATCATATTGAAAATGATATTACCTATTGAAAAATAAGTTTTGTATGAGACTGGAAGTTGCTTGCAAAACTCAAGTAAAGTGGGATTGACCCTAAATTTAATCACTCGAAATCGAATGATCACAGCTTCTATTCACGGTCATAGAAATTTTTACTTATTTAATTAAACAAATATTTGTTGCGCGGAAAGTGATAATTATTATAATCAAGGTTGCGGTCTTGATATAAGCACCTGACCCACTATTTACTTACATATGTCAGTATAAACTAAGAATTGTATAGTGTGGAAAAGGTAATTCATCCAGTAGACCGGTTTTCTCCTTAATGGGAACTCATCACGTACTGGCCAGAATTTGCAGCGGACAGGGCTTGAACCTGGGCACGTTTGCTTCGGAATCTAGTGCTCTAACCACTGAGCTACCCTGCTGCACACTACACACAATGTTCAGTTATATACAAACTAATTTAACTTGGTTAGTCTATTTTTCCTTTAGGCGGAGCTCATATGGCATTCATTTAGAACCGAAGTTCCAACTAACTATACCCAATCGGTCATTACTGAACAGACACCACACCACAAGAGGAAGTGGTATTGAAATGAACATTTATGCAATTAAACGAACATTGGTTGCGCGAGCGGTGATTACAATTACAATAATCAAGTTTGCGATCTTGATATAAGCACCTGGCCCATCAATTACTTACATATGTCACTATAAACTAAGAATTGTATAGTATGGAAAAGGCAATTTATCCAGTAGACCTGTTTTCTCCTTAATGGGAACTCATTATGTACTGGCCAGAATTTGCAGACATGCCGAAGTTCGAGCCCTGTCCGCTGCTAATTCTGGCCAGTACGTGATGAGTTCCTTATAAGGACAAAGCCGGTCTACTGGATGAATTTCCTTTTCCACACTACACAATTCTTAGTTTATACTGACACATGTAAGTAATTTATGGGTCAGGTGCTTATATTAAGATGGAAACCTTGATTTTAGTAATCTTTATTTATTTATTGAGTCGCCATTATGATAAAAAATCATTTTGAATCACTTTAACACACGTGAAGAAACATTAGGCTTCAGTGGTTTTACAGTCAAGCAATATGTGGTGAAAATTGTCCTTAAGTAACGCACTCAATTAACATCAGATAAAGTATTGGACCGAAGCCCTTAATTGCTTTAACAGATTATGCAAGCACCTGTTGCGAAAGAAGCTGTGCAATGCTCCTAATCGCAGAAGGATGATTCTGTGCGTTACCTAAATGAATTTATGCAAAAACCATGTTTATTTACTAAAGCTGGAGCCTGAAGCAGTACAACAGCTGCATCGGTATGGTCTTCTTTTGCGAAAAGTGACGATAGGTTTAGTTAAGTACAGATTTTATTCGCCAAGATACAGTTTAAATTAGATAAGAGTGTGGAAACATTTAATATTTGCCATTTTTTGTAATATCGCCAGGATCACTCATACGAGAGAGGTTCTTTATGAAGCAACACAAGAGAGGTTCCAGCTCATTCATTTGGACATAACAAATATTTGGCGGAACAAAAAACTCAAAGCAAATACTACCGATCAGTGACACGTTCAGTTGACAGTTTGAAGTGAACCAAGTTTGGTCCGAGCACGTCGTCAACGTTGTATGTGGAACATCGTAGCACTGGATTTGAATACAAAATTACCACTGGCAATACACTGATTCGTTGGGATTTCGTATTCAGTAAACATGGTATTGTAGTCGTTATGACATTTTCTTCAATCCGCATGCTGAAAACATAGAAGGGAGACTACGTAGAGAGTTGTAAGCGGTGTCAAGTGCTGTAGATAAACTCGTTTTGCAGACGTCACATTAGAGGCAGAGAAATATGCGATGGCTCCATTTATGGCTTACGTGAATAAAAAAATGAAATTTATCGCAGAAGTTCAAGAATTGAGATGGAGGAAAACCAGAAGAATGAAAAAAGCATCCAAGGCCCCGAAGTGAAAAAAGGTATAATATCTATTTGAGCATTAGTTTTACTAAATGGATGTGCTTTATACGAGTAAGCCCCTATAAATAAATGATTAAAATAAAGCAGGGTGTCTTGTAAAATGGCTTATTAGGAAAGTTTGAAAGAGTTGTTTAGGATATTTTTAAAATAGCTAAATAATGAATTAATCCATGGCTGAACCAATAATTGTGAACTCTGAGGGAATCCACACAGACGACCAAACTAACTCGGGTGATCGTAATAACCCGGTTGGGTAGTTGGTCGTTTTGTGGTCCGTTGCATTTCCATTTTTAATTTATTCCAGCATGCAGAAGGCGGTGATTTACATTTTTCTTAAATTATTATTAAACAGGGATAAAATCCTTAACAATATTCCTGTATAGCTATACATAATACTCAATTTTCAACGCACTTTTTTACAATCCGTACGAACTAATGTATTCTTGGTATTTTTACCGCGAAGAGGTTAATAGTGAGCTAGCTTGATTCCAAATGCTCAGACTTATAAGTAGCATCAAATAATGGATAAATCATCTAACTAATTGTTGGGGCAAAGTCAAAATATTTTACAATTAAAGAATTATGTTAGTGTATTTTTACCCAGCGGAAACACGAATGTGAGATGCCAGGTCAAGTCAAGAGCGTGAAGATGACAAACGGCCTCAGATGAACGCGTACAGGAGACGAGCGAGATACGAGCCCAAATCCAAGATACCAGCCGTGTTTCCGGAGCCTCCCGCTAGTTGGCACGCAGGGTCGAGCATCATTCGAGTGAATCTCTCGCTCACTCGCACGTGTTACCCGCTTGAATCGAAGTGAATCTTGTTCTCTGTACTCTTTTTTTGCTTGATTTTTGCGTGATTTCTGAACTTTTTTGTGTGTTATCACGGGGCCGAAGAAAGTGAGTACTAAGGACATTGGTGACAGGAAGAAGAGGATGATGTAGATAGAACTAAAGCAAAAATAATAGAAAAACATGAACGTGGCGTACGAGTGATTGAACTCGCAAAGATCTATGACCGTAGTACATCGACAATTTGTACGATAAGGAATGTGTACATTGAGATTTAAAGTTACGAAAATAGTTTTATGTCCCAAAAAAGCGCCGTTTACGTACGTGTCTTGAGTGCCCCCATCCTTTCAACCCCGCCCCTCCTCCTTGCCGTTCACCTTCGTTAGCCACACTCGTCTGTCCCCAAAGGTAGACTATTATGCTAAATTACTCTTTAATTTCTTTATTTCATATTTTGTTATGCATTTGTTAATTATACATGATTGGTTGTTATTTAAAAACTTATCTTTATTGATAATTTACAAAGGATTGGGGATTTTTCATAGGTCCTGAAAGGAATAAATCGAATTTAGTTATTTTAAATGGAAGAAATTCGTTTGAGATACGAGCCGATTGACTTACGAGCTCGGTTCTGGAACGAATTAAACTCAAATCTCGAGGTACCACTGTATATTTTTAGTTTTATAATATTATTTTTATTATATATATATATATATATATATATATATATATATATATCCTTGTCAGTATAAAATAAACATTGCATAATATAGGAGACCAATTTCATTATGTAGATCAGTTTTCCTATTATTGAGAACTCTTGAACTACCATTCAGAATTTACTACAACCGGGGTTTGAATGGAGGCACGTTTTCAGTCACGTAAAAGCTAATGATTTTTTAGTGTTTCCTTCAGATGGAGTCGATTTGCTTTCTAATTCGAAAATAGTTTTAATTAGCCACCATTGAACTTTCATTATTCTACAGACACTACGTCAATTGGTGAATTGATATTGAGTTCAAGTTTTTTTAATGAAGGATTTTGTGTATTCTGTCACTATTAATCAAACGTTGCATAACGTGGAACAATACACTCATCAAGTAGACCGGTTTTGCTTTTATTGGCACTCGTCAAGTAATTGTCCAAATGCGCCCCGATTGGGGCTCATACTGGGATACTTTTGATTCGGGGCCTAGCAATACTGCAATGTGCCACCTATGCCGCATTTTAACGCAAAATTGAGAACACACAATTTTATGCTTAGATCAGTTCTTGCGAGAGTTTCAACTGAAAATATAAAAAATAATTAAATTCCTGTTCTAATAACTTAAAGTCAGCCTCAATTCCACAATGCCATTGTGCTATTCTATAATGAATGATCTTGAGTGGCTAATTAGCACCTCAGATTGAAAGAGATGCAAAATAATCTCCATTTGACAGAATAGCTGACCAAATTATAAGGTGATACATAACTGAAAATCGCACGCAGTTGGTTGAAGTAGTCTTCGAAGCTAATTTGCTCGACAAATTCTGACAAGTACATGACGAGTTTCGAATAAAATCTAAATCGATCTACTTAATGAATTGTCCTTCATTCCTTATTAAATTTTCAACTTACGCTGTTCTCGAACACACACATTCACACACACACACACACGTATATATATATATATATATATATATATATATATATATATATATATATATATATTGCTATAATCTGTCGCCATAAAGCGATTCGTATGCTCTTCGTTGAATCGTCCAAAATCCAATTAAAGCATACACGGTTATAGTGCGAGCACAAGCCGCCAAAGTTCATATATGCTATTTTCGTAATCTATTTAAATGCTAGTTGTTTATGATTCGAATGATTGTTGCGCAGTGAGAGGTTCATATGTTGACTCTTCGCGAGTTCCATTCGCGGTTTGTTGCTTTGCATTATCCGTTTCGCAAACATGCTAGTTCTTTGTTAGATGAACATTTTTTCGCAGTTTCAAGAAAAACCTGTTGTTTGTTTAAAGGTTTACATGCAAATTTGGTGGATAATTTGTAAACAACAAGATTTAAACGAAATATTTTGCGCTACAGGGAACAGATTAATTAACTGACCCTTTTTGTGCCCAACAAGGCATTTGAAAGCAATGGAATAGAACACCTTTTTGGGCACAACAAATGCCAAGTAATAAGCAGTATGTTTACATTCGTTTTTACGTCTTTATTATTATTTATTTGATAAATACTGGAATTTCTAATTCAATGAAACATATTTGAATCTCAATTTCTTTACATATTTATTAGCATAATTCTTCCGAAATTTGTAACATTCTTTTTACCCTTGTGTGTATTTATGATATCATAAATGGAATTTCATTATCGCAAAATTAACCCACGGTTTGTGAAATGAAAATTTAATGAAATGACTAGTTTTTTATCGTAATTATTCCCACGTTTCTTATTGTCCATGTTTGTTTTTATCGTAAATTTCGCAATTATTATCTCTAGTTTTAAGTGCCTATATTTAGTTCATCTTATTGATTGTTCACAGTTTGTTGATAGATTATGTTCTATAGTTATGTAGAGGCAAAGAGCAGTTTTATTATACTGGAGAGAATTTTTGACATTTCAAAATTTTTACACCATGATTTATATTTTGAAATATTTATACGAGTGAATTAAAATCGACAGTGCAATTCTTTCCATGCGATCCATACCTCAATACCCCTAGAACCAATACTAACAATAATAATATATATCCCTTCACGAAAGTTTAAAGAAATGGGTCCATGCTCTATTCATTATATATCCTTCAAATTGTTCTTCTTCATCAATGAAAATTCAAAATCATAATAATAATAATAATAATAATCATCATCATCATCATCATCATGCTAATAAATTTTTACGAATTTTTTATGCTCGTAGTCTCCTAGCAACCGGTGGGTGCAAGCGCTGTATAAATACTTCATAGTCTCAAATAAAATATGAGATTCGTCTCTAGAAACCATAATAACAACTGAGAACTCTTCAATAGCACGACAAATTCATTTTCATAGACGGAATTAGGTTTCAGATTAAGCAAACATTGAAAACCATCTGTTCAGCCATTGAGTCTGATTCAGAATATTGGTCCATCAAATAATCCAAAAGGAGTTCATTACATAATGGAAAATATTTTATGTTAAAACATGTTACCAGACCAAAGTTACTCCAATTGCTTGGTAAATCTAAGTTAGATACATTATTGTCCTTGTGAAACACCATTTGATAGATTCAAACAAATAAAATCACAAAAACGAGGAGGACTCACTGAAGAACCAGCTCTTTTAACTTACGCGAATCGCGCCAAACCTCACGAAATATCACATCCTAGGAAATTCATTTGACACAGGCAGTTAATGATGCGTCAACCGAATATTCAAACTCATTCAGAATCATCCATGAGGTCTCAAAAGTTTCTACTATATTTTAATTAACTCTCTAAACACACTGACCAAAATAAACAATCTCGAGTAGTCCGACTACCATTTTGCCAAAAACCAACTGTGGTTAGGTATTTGCCGATTTTGACCTTCGTGGGTCACCACGTGACTACGGTAAATTTCATCCTTTATACACACATATATATATATGTATAACAATTAAAAACAAGTTATTATTGGTCACACTGTCTGTGGGTCACAATTGATCATCAGATTAAGACATTTTCTATTCAACGTTTGGTTCTCATTTAATAAAATTGAGATTTACACAGGTCTTCTAATAAAATTTGTAAACCATCCAAGAATTGCTACTTCGTAATTATATTTTTCAAGAACTAAGGTATATTTGCGCGTAAGCTGCTAAATATATATATATATATATATATATATATATATATATATATATATATACTCTCTGGCTCAGATTACATATAATAAATAGTCACAAATTTGGTCGAATAGTTGGCACATGCAAAAATGTGAACAACACAGGTACGGTCTGCATTAAAAAACAATTAAACGGCACTTGATTAATGTTTCCAGTACAATTTATGATTACCCACATAACTATAATAAGTTGATGTTTCTTTAAAATGAATGATAATGACAGAATTAAATTTTAGAAAATAACTTGAAAGCTGTGGTCTTACAAACTCATATGTTCTATATTAAATATTAATTTGAGTTTATTTACTGTCGGCCCAAGATTGATGCAGTAATAAATACTATGAATCGACAGACTAAAAACAAAAAGTACAAAATCCGTTGTAAAATTCAAATTTCTTAAGATCGGATTAATGACAGGTTTCGTCCGTTTCCACTTTCAAAAATTTAGAAGAAATATTATTATTTGGAGAACTTTTCCTTAACGAATTATGTAGTTGATTATACACTTTGTAAATTTTGAAAAAATAAGAAGAATTTCCCTTCAGGTTTCGCATTAAAAGGCGTCGTTACTTCTGTTAATAAAAACTTTTCACTCTCACATGATTTATAATTTTCATGTTCATATAAACGTGCCCAAATTTTCAAAGAAATATATATCTAAATGCAATAGATTAAGCTTCTAAACCACAAAGATGGCAAAGGAAAGAACTGTCAACTATGTTCATAAGTATCACTCTATATTTTAAATATATTGCGCAACTCTTCTTTGTATGGCTTCTTGCATTTTAGGCAATTATTTTTAATTGAGGTCTGAAATTCACCTGCGAAATCAAAGATTGAAATATCCAAATAATTTGCGCTTTTATTTGTAGGCCTTTTGAGTATATATATTTTTTTCTTCACGCCAAACTTTTTTAGCGCAACCTACAATTCTTTTTCTGTATCACTCAGCAGATGCTGCACAATAAAGAGACGTGCCAATATTCTTAACTTTCCTCCTTAGTCGTATCTCAAAAACAACTTCAAGCACTGAGTCACGTAGACACATAAATGTTTAAAACAAATCAGTCCTACTGCTGTCTTTTAACGCTTGTGTATTTGAAGGATTTATTTTTCAAATCAAGTTTTTTAAATGTATACTCAGATCATTAATACCTAATGTTATAATATTTATCGAGTAGTTAATGCTTTTTATATCGATTGAAAATTTATCACCTTCTGTAAAGATTCAATGACAATTTTAAATAGAATCGAGCCTAAGCTAGAACCTTGCAAAAAAACAATAAATAATTCGCACCAATCTTAATTGCATTTTATTAACTATATTAGTCATGCTCTTATAGTACAGCAACTATAGAAATCATAGATTTACCTTTAGTAATATATTTGTCGTCATAACAGCAACGAAATTTATCAAATCAAACGATTTTGTGTTATGAGTAAAAAGTATTGTTGCCAACAAAGTCAACAAAGATTAGATCGTACCTTAATTCCAGTGGGTAGTTTGAACGATTTTGAAGCCTTTGTAAGAAAGGGACCAATCCGCAACAAGCCAATAGGAAGCCAAAATCGATGCGTACTTGGAAATGGAGATAAATCGGATCTTTGCAAAACTGATAAGGAAATAAAACAACACACAAACGCGAATCGCGGATAGTCAACAAAGGAAACAGGCACTGCGCACAAGTCATTCAGATCATTACGATGTTATATTGGTTTTTCCATGTTTTTCCACTGCCTTTGACTTTTGTGCGTCTTTGAATGACACTTGGAGGTTTGTGGAATTGACATTTCTTGTTTGCATTTTCATATAATTAATTGAACTTTGGTTGCGCGGATGGTGATAACTATTGATTAAATCTTGATATAATCATCTGTCCCATTAGGTACATTAATTTGTCAGTATAAACTAAGCATTGTATAATTTCCTTTTCCACATTATACAAAGCTTACTTTATACTGAAAAATCTATGTACATAATGGGACAGGCGTTTATACAATGATTGCAAACTTGATTTGAATATTTTTTTGAATATTCGTTTGTTGATCTTTCTCAGAATAGTGTCAGTAAACGTACAACTTTGAAACAACTTATTCAACAGATTAGACACAGAATAAATCGAATTATTCGCGCCTAAAATGACGAAAAACACAGTCAATAAACCGGATAATCGTTAAAATTGATTCTGAAATATTCAAAATATTTATAGCGAACTTCCCTCTCAGTCTCCATAAGTACACATGATCTCAGTATGCGAAATCTGTACTTGCTACATAAATATTTTTATTAGATAATGATTAAAGAATGACATGGTTATTTCACTGTTTAGAAGTCTGATCCAATCTAAGACGACAAGATTTTATTCATAGAAAATAAAATTATTTTGTTGGTAGTTAACAAACTGCACATCGGCGTTCCCGCTCGCATATGGCGGTCTGTACACAGCCGTTAGAATCAGCTTATCAATTGGAATTGGGACAAAATTTATAATAAAGTTATTAACAGTAGTATTGAAAATGAAGATTAGATCGTACCTCATTTCCAGTGACTAGTATGAATGATTAAACGAACATTGGTTGCGCGGGTGGTGGTAACAATTATTATAATCAAGGTTGCGGTCTTGATTATAATAACAGTATGAATGATGTTGAAGCCGTCGGAGGAAAGGGAGGAGTCAGCACCCAGTCGCCACGAAGACGAACGCGGTGCATACTTGGAAATGGTGATCGATCTGATCTTTGAAAAACTGATAGTGCAAGTCTACTACACACCAAGATAAAATCGTGGATGATCGTACTGCGCCAACTGGTAGAGCACCGTTCAAAATATATCTCACATTAATGTCCACAAGTTTGGCATTCAGTACATACTTTGAGTAAATAAATAAATTATCAGTACAGCCAATACAATTAAACAATAATTGATTGCGCGGATGATAGTAACAATTATTTAAATCAAGTTTGCGAGCTTGAAGTAAACACCAATCCAATTGTATTTAACCAGTCGTCGAACAACATAACAAAACTCCCTCCAGGTGTAATTTCGCTTTCCTTATATATGCAATGCGGTTTGATCCTCGCCAGTCAGTTTGCCGTCGTACTCTGATGATGATCAAGGAAGGTCGAAACGCGTCAGTGCGTTGCGACTGGCGGTAGTTTTCATTATCAGTACGTTTATTCAACAACTTGTCTTTTGGGAAAGGGGAATATAAACGAGTGATCGTTATATTGTTTACAATATCCTCATAGAAAGGTGTTCCCGCCAAAATAATAAAATAAAAGTTTTGTCAAAAATGAAATTACACAACAAGGTTTTTTAAACACTTTTAAATAAGAAAAATTTAAATAAATATTTTGAATTATCCCCACGAACAATCTGTTCGTTTTATTTACCATCCTCTTGATTGGCATTTTGTCAGCCACTTTTGTCGACATTCCATAGTTTCGCTCTCCTTATTGCACAGATTATAATAGGTTTTTTTATACAATCACATTCCATGAATTCTAGCAGACAGATGTGACAAGATTTGTCAATATCATCGGTATGTTTTCTTACGCTTATTTATCTTCTATGCTCGTGCTATTTATACACTCCGAATTTTCTTATTAACTACGTGTACTCTTTGCAGAATTGTTATAACACGCCCGATAACTATTTTTTTTTTAAAAGAGATTTTTAATTCCTTGTTTAAAGATTTTTACGGATGATCTTATGACGGCTTCTTGGTAAGACATGCCAAAACTGGCCTAAGTCGATTCGACTTATTCCCAACCCTGCATGATTTGACCAATTTAGATTCTGTTGATTTGTCTATCATTTCATTTAGTATTGCGACATTAACAATTACTTTTCTTCTGCCAGATTAAAATAAATTATTTCATCTTGTTTCGTCATCTGGTCCGTAACCTCACTAACAATCGTGCCGATGAAATCCACACTAGTAATACTACTGCTTTTCATTAAATTACCGAGTTCTATCCAAGCTCGAAGTAAATCTTTTTGTTTCTCAGCATTATTTTGTTTACTAGTTTGAAAGTTTTCGTTTAATTATGGTAATTCAAAAATGATCGTTTATGATTATATCATTTTTTTAATTTTGTTACTTAACTGTTTTTTTAGGAAGTGCAATTCGATTTTTTTTATTAAGTTGATCACGCTAATTACAATCTACTAATTAAAATCGACACTAGAGAAAACTTGAGCCCCGATTTCTTTAAATTTTGCGCGTGACTTCACGAATCTTCACCTATTTTATTCGTTATAAGAGTTCTTGTTTCTCCTAAGCAATATATAACCAGTGAACGCTCTGAATAGTTGTAATATAATTTCTCGGAGCAGAACAGTTAAAGCTGTCTTAAACATCTTTAATAGAAATACATTTTCTTAAATCTGATACATTTTTGTCACCTATTTTTACTCATTTGCATCCCAACCTGTCACAATTTAATGTAGGAAAGGTTGACCTCACCTTCGATCATCCGATCAGTACTAACATTACTGTTAAACGGACATTTGCGGTCTATGATAAGAATCATTTAAATCAATGTTACCATCTTGATATATATACACACCAATCTCATTATATTTACATACATCTTTCTGTATAAACTAAGCCTGATATGATGTAGAAAAAGCATATCATCCAGTAGACCGGTTTTGTCCTTATTGGGAACTCATCACTTACTGGCCAGAATTTGCCGCGGACTTGGCTCGAACCTTAGTACTTCTGTTTCGGAGTATGTTGCTCTAATCACTGAACCACCTTATCACACGCTACAAACAATTTTAAGCTATATACTAAGTAATGCTTTTACTAGCCTATCTTTCATGTAGAGCTAATATAGAATTTCATTAGACCTAAAGTTCCAAATAGCGACCCTCAAATAGGAGGAATTTTCCTTTCTAAATTCCTAGCTTATACTGAAAAATCTGTGTAAATAATGTAATTGGTGTTTGTATCAAGATCGCTATCTTGATTTAAATAAAATTTTTAGTAATTAGTTAATGAAACCAAAATGTTTTTCTAAAAATATTAAACAAAATAGCTCTACAATATAATGCGATGTAAGCTATTTAATGCCTGTAAAATCTGAATATTTAAATTTATAGGTTTTCTTGCACCAAATATAATACAACTCAAACTAGTTGAAGCTAAAAACGGTTAAAGTTTATGACTGCATAGAAATTGTGCAGTCGACATTTCCAGTCACGTACAATAAATGAAAGACATCTAGAGGTGAGAGCCGCATATATAATTTTGTTTTCCATATATATGCACTGCGGTTTGATCTTCGCTAGTCAGTTTGCCCTCGTAATCTGATGATGATCATGGAAGGTAGAAACGTGTCAGTGCGTTGCGACTGGCGGTAGTTTTGTTGGGTTGTTCGACGACTGGTTAAATACAATGGGATTGGTGTGCACTTCAAGCTGGCAAACTTGATTTAAAGAAACGTTATCACCAACCGCACAACCAATTATTGTTTATTTGATAATTTATTTGTGTGAAAAAATCTAATAAAAATTCACGTAAATTAACGTAGCACAACTTTCTTGTCTGAAGCAAGTAAAAACGGAATATACCCTTGTAAAATTTAATCAAACATTTTATAATGCACCGCCTCTACGTTGCTGCCAAAATATGCACATCGGATTTACCTTTAACATGTCTGCATTCAAATAAACTTTAACAGGTATATATTGCAAGGCGGTATTTTTCCGCTCTGAGCCATGGATGAGCTAATATTCTAGACTTCGATATGCAAATTCTTTCACGCTTCAATTGTCGTGATTATTATATTTAGACCTGATTTACGCATTGCTGCCTTCTTGTTCAATTATTTTCTTATGTAGGTATCCATGTTTATGTCAAAATACTCCGGTTTCATATCGTAAAATTTAAACTTTGTAACAGGTATTGCTGACGGTGTGTTTTAATATTTACACTGCGGTCTACAAGTATCATGTTTTGTGTTGTATAATGTATTTTTAATCCAACTTCATCCCATGAAGCTATCATTGATTGCTCGGATAGTAATAACAATTCGCTAAATCAAGTTAATGTTCCTGATTGTATGGAAATTGTGCAGCCGACTTTCCCAGTCCTGTGCAAAGGATGGGAAATTACTATTGATGAGAGTTTGCATATCGGATTTTTTGTAACTTATATATGCATTGCTGTTTGTCCTTCGCTAGTCAGTTTGCAGTCGTGCTCTGATGATCATCATGGAAAGTTGAAACTCGTCAGTAAATGTGACTGATTGTAGTTTTGCCGTATTAGGTAAAATGGGATTTATGTTTATCCCATTTGCTTTAAAAAATTAACTATGTTAAGTACCATATATTATAATCGAGTTGTGTTCCCACAAAAAGTAAATGTTACTATTTAACTGTGTTTACATGCCAAATTTATAATAAATTTATACTTCCATACAGGATTTACTTCTCAATTGAAATTATTTTGCTTGGTTCTTTTCTCAGCAATATTTTATAATAAACTAATAAATAATTTAAAAACCAAGTCAATTCATGAACATGTTCACACATAATATATTCAATAATTTTGATATTAATTAGCAGTTGTTAAAGAATTCCTGCGAAGAAATTTGAAACGTCATATTCTTATTCAAAGAAATATAAATTTATTCGTACTTTATGTGTTGGTACAATTTCTTAGCAATGTTAAAAATGAAAGATAGATTGTTATTTCAAGGAAGCATTATTTACTACTATAAGTAGCATGATTAAAAATGAAGTGTTATAATACATTATTTAGGAACCCGTACTTCACTTCTTGATTATTAATCAATGTTTTATCAAGGGTACTTAACATTATGTAACGTAGCTTTTGTGAAGGATCGTGTAAGTATAGCATCCAGATCACAAATAAAATGATTTTGATCATTATACCAATTTTATTTCTAGCACTTCTTTAAACCATCCGCATGTAAAAATTTTTCAATCAAGGCAATTCCTGAAGTCAAACCTATTTGAATTAAATAATCATCGGTTGCGCATATGCTGAAAAAGCCCTAAAATCAGGACACAGTACTTAAGATTATCATAAAATCCGTTTTATTCATAAAGAGGCACCACATTGCGAAATAGCCTACAGTCACACGAACTGAGTGTACGACAGTAAACTGACTAGCGAGGATCAAACCGCATTGCATATATATGGAAAACAAAATTAGATATGCGGCTCTTACCTCTAGTAGTCTCGCATACATTGTACTTGACTGGAAATGTCGGCTACACAATTTCTATGCAGTCATGGACATTAACTGATTGCAGCTTTCGCCATAAATAAATATACGCAAAACAATTAAACAGAATTGATTGCGCGGGTGGTGGTAACAATTCTTTAAATCAAGTTTGCGACCTTGAAGTAAACGTCCTTCAAATTTTATTTAACCAGTCATCAAACAAAATAACAAAATTACCGCCAGTCGCATGCAGTGATGCGTTTCAAACTTCCATGATCATCAGCAGAGTACGACGGCAAACTGACTAGCGAGAATCAAACGACAATGCCTGTGTATGGAAAGGAAAATTAGATATTCGGCTCTCACATCTAGTAGTCTCACATACGATTTAGATGACTGGAAATTCCGGCTGCATAATTTCTATGCAGGCATGAACATTTACTTTGTGTATATATCTTATACAATTAGGGAATAATTAATAGTGCGGGCGGTTATAACAATTCTTTAAATTAATTTTGCGATCTTGATATGAAAAACAATACTATTGTGTTTAACCAATCGTACAAAAAAACAATACCACCATCATTCACACGTACTGATGAGCTTGGACTTACTATTATGATCATCAGAGCACGACGACAATCCGACTAACATGGATCGAATCACAGCGCATATGTAAGCAAAATAAAATCGGATCTGCTGGCTCACACACATTACATAATTTCTATGAAGTTGCAAACATAACATATTCTGGCTTTCGCCTCGTTTTTATAAGTTATGCACTTGAAATTCATCGATTTTGCAATTTTTTAAACCGTTTCATAAACACCAACTTGATTTTATTCACCTTGAAGCACATCACACGCATACTGACGTCTTTCAAACATCCATGGTCATCACCAGAGAACAACCGCAAACGCACGAACGAGGATCTTACCTTAATTCATTTATAGCGTGATCAAAATCCGATATGCGGTTCCTAGCCCTATTAGTATATATATATATATATATATATATATATATATATATATATATATATATTTGCAATGAAATGGTAGGCCTCGTGAATGCCATGTAATAGCGAACATGACATTTTGCATATATCGCTAAATGCATTTACGTTAAACATTTTAACAGTTATTGTAACACTGGGGCACGAACTTTATTTTATAGATTATAATAATCACTCGTTCAATGACTGATTGTCTACGTGTATAATTTACAAACATGTTTAAAAAGCAAAACGATTAAACAACCATTGATTGAACAGGTGATTGTAATATATCTTTAAATGGAGTTTGCGAGCTTGAAGTAAACACCAAGCCCATTGTATTTAACCAGTCGTTGTCTCTCCAGTAGTTTATAAGAACAGACATATGATAAGCCAAACGTGAAATAGCAAACTGAATTATCGCGAACAACTTGTGCTAAAATCCGATGCTGATGCTGATGATGACGCGAATAACAAATTCTTTACAAGGTAAGAACAATTGCATTCGACCTAACTAATTCCCGTGCCGAAACGGACTTATCATTGCTAGATTACGACTTTGCACTTTGCACAAACTTAGGATATAGAACTATTGTTTTAGCGTTGCAAGTACTGGCCCATTAATTGCACATGCTTCAATAAATAAGATTTCTATTTTTCGAAAATTTTCAATTTTTAATCTGTTCACGTGGCTGAGTCAAATTCAAGTTCAAAAATCAAAGAAATGGGCCTAGCCTAACTTTATAAATTAGGAATAATTTTCTTTCAAAGAACCACATGAGTTACAGTTAAATACTGTTTGTTGCGAAGAGCTAATATATATGCAAGTATGTATTAGGTGTAGCGAACCTAGTAACAAATTAGTTCAGTTGTGACCAGAAGGATAAACCAAAGGCAGCATGAACGGAAAGTATAATCTCATGCACATTCGTTTCGTGCTTACTGGCGACTCATCAGTAGGAGCCGGTATTACGTCATTTAACCACTATATATTTGGTAGAAGAATGTGGAATAATAGGACGGTACAATCTCCTAGACGAATGTGTAAACCTGTAATAGTGAAGCTAACATAATCTAAAATCAACGACAATGCGACTTCAATGCTAACTCACACTATATAATATATATACCGAGTCTGTAAAGAATACTAACACTATGCTATTGTGTTAGTAACTGATACCTTTTTTGAAATCGATGAGTACCGGATACTAACATTATGGTTTCCCAGTCGATACATGATACCAACCTGATGGATATAAATTTATGCTAAAGTTCACCCAAATTGAGAATTACAACAATATCCGAACACCTGTTACTCCAGTTAAACCATACACTCTGGTCTTCATCGATATCAGTTATCACATTTCGCCGTAATCATGACATCATTCAATTCAATATATTACAGTTAAATACTGTTTGTTGCGAAGAGCTAATATATATGCAAATATATTTTAGGTGTTGGCAACCTACTAACAAATTAGTTCAGTTGTGACCAGAAGGATAAACCAAAGGCAGCATGAACGGAAAGTATAATCTCTTACGCACATTTGTTTCATACTTACTGGCGACTCATCAGTAGGAGCCGGTATTACGCCCTTTAAGCACTATATATTTGGATGAAGAATGTGGAATAATAGGACGGTACAATCTCCTAGACGAATGTGTAAATCTGCAATAGTGAATCTAACATCATCTAAAGTTAACGACAATGCGACTACAACGCTAACTCACCACATAAGTTGATCCATTTATTAAACCCATTCATGCTTTAATTTTGAAGAAAAAATATTTATTGTAGAACAAATCTATATAGTTTACACTTAATTAAGACTTATTGTATGTTTGAACGAAGGATTATATATCATTGAGCTACTTACTTTATAAAATAATAACGTACTTCAACGGAACATTAAGCATGACTAGTTGGCAGAGAAAAGAACCCCAGTTTATTTAAACAAGATTTTTAAATGAAACTAATTCTCGACTCTCACCAGAAGAAGTCCTAGGTATATTTTATCATTAAATCATTAAATCTGCTATTGTGATCAGTGTTGTGTTGCCTGATGATGGTGCTGGAAAGTAGGCACCGAAACGTCGCCAGTAAACAAAGATGTGATAGAACCGCATTTCCAGTTGAAGTAAAAATGAGTCAACCCGATCAAAGACAAAACAAAATTGTAAATAGTGATAAATCGGATCTTTGTGTAACTGCCCGTGTACAGCTATTACCCGCGTACGCAAAACGCGGCATTGATAACCTGAATGCTTACACACCGCAAAATATTGAGTTCAAAACCTATTTGAGGATCAAATATGATGCGACAGTGGTCACACTTATGAATCAGTACAAGCGGAAGAAGATACAGATTGTTAGGCAAGTGGAAAATACCTCGTTCCTTAATAAATGTTTAAAATTTAATGTTATACCGAAATGTTTTAGATTTAAACTTTCATTCGTTTTGGATAAAGTAGGAAATACTCTTAAGCATGAGCTTTGTTTACATTTCTTATCAAATCACCCATATGGAATGAAAATAGGCATTCTTAAATCCATGATATTAAGAAGTCTTAGAATAGTGGATATAGAAAATAGAGATAAGGAAATGAGTAGATTAAAAGAAATATTCAAACTAAATAGCTATCCGTCAAGTATAATAGATAGATTAATAGAAGAGATGTTACAGAGATTTAATAATAATATAATAAACAAAGTAAAGAAGGAAACGGAACCGGATAAGCACAAAATTATGGTATTACCTGATTCTAAATTGAGCAGGAAAATTAGAATAATAGCAGCTAAATACAATATTAAAACAGTTTTAAGACAATCGCTTACTATAGGCAATAAACTACCTAACCAAAAAGAAAGAGTAGAACCCCTCGAGACATCAGGAGTATATGCGATACCTTGCAAAGAATGTAATCTCAGGTATATAAGCGAAACCATGCGACCTATAAAGGTTCGTAGAGGTGAACATAGGACAGCCTGCAAATATGAACACATTCAAAGATCAGACCTAGCTAGGCATTCGAAGGAAACGGGTCATGAAATAGACTGGGAAGGATGTAAACGCATCGCGTTATGCAACCGCAACAGATTAACTAGACTAATTAAAGAGTCAATTGAAATAAAATCAGGAAAAGGTGTAATGAATGTAACATCGGTAGAAAAATCATTGGGCCCAATATTTAATGAAGCATTTTCTATGGTCAGAAAACGTGAGGCTGCGGAACATGAATTAAGTGGGAACCTAAGTAAAAAACCTCGCTTATAGAAAACTGGTTGCGAATGATCTGTACCAATATCAATTTCCTATATACTTATTTTTCTCAATAAAAATGTTCCAAAGACGGTATACCGATTTAGCAAGGGTTAGTAGATAGAACATTAGATAAGACACATTTGACTTACATTGTTGCTTATATTTTATATATTTATGTAAGGTAGGAATATCTTAATAAATGTATAATACGTTAGTCATAGAGAAGATATACATGGTTAATAGCTACCATGTATCCTTTTAAGAGGAAACCAAAATGTGATAGATAAACGGATATATAGATAGGCCTATGGGTAGATTGATAGGTTTATTCTATACACATAATATATATATATATATGACTCACACTGTTGCTTATATTTATATATATATGTTTTTATACATATTTATATGTATTTTATATATTTATATAAGGTGTGAATAAATAAATATACAATTTGATTAATTGGTAAATAAAAAACAGTAAGAAAAGAGTAAAATAATAATTTATTTGAAATATGCAAACGTATATATATATATATATATATATATATATATATATATATATATATATATATATATGCATATATATAGATAGGATTATAGATATTGGACCCACACTGTTGCTTATATATATATAGGATTAGGGATGTTGGTCTCATACTGTTCCTTATATTCATATATATGTTTTTATACATATTGACATGTATTTTATATATTGATATAAGGTGTGACTAACGTAATAAATAAATATATAATAAGAATAGAAATTATTCATATTTAATAATTATCAATGGTCCTTTTTTCTCTCTCTCCTCTCTCTCTCTCTCTCTCTCTCTCTCTCTCTCTCTCTTTATATATATATATATATATATATATATATATATATATATATATATATATAAAGGTGTTACGATATTATATTTAGATATATATGTATATAGATATAATGAATTATTTTAGTCATATGAGCAAATATTCTTATGCAATTATTTCCAATAGTTGATTAACTTCGCATTGTGCTTACGATTAGTTTTTTGAAAAACGTTATTTGTCCATACTATCTCTATCTTTCTCTCTTTAATCGTTCACCTAAGCGTCGCTATAACATTCACTCTCCATCCATCTACGTAACTTGCTGCTCCATATTTGAACTAATTTGTTGCTATGTGCGCAATACCTCACACACCATTGTATACATTAGAGTTCCCGGCTTTAAATAAAATACAGTATATGATAGTCAAGGTTTTAGTTTTAGCATTTTTTAAATTTTGATTACCGTGACATAGTAGAAAACAGTTATAACAAATAACAAAAGGTTCGATACTGTCTCTCTCCCCTAAAATATTCTGCATACGAGCTGAGATGAGGTATAGGTGAGGTAATGATTGGTCTGCTAATTATAAAAAGTTATATATTGAGTTTTGTTACTGAGATAAATTCTAGGATTAAAATAGTGTTGAGTCAAATATATATAAATAGAATGGTTTTGGAACGAGGTTACCACATTTGCTTAAATCTGCTATTGTGATCAGTGTTGTGTTGCCTGATGATGGTGCTGGAAAGTAGGCACCGAAACGTCGCCAGTAAACAAAGATGTGATAGAACCGCATTTCCAGTTGAAGTAAAAATGAGTCAACCCGATCAAAGACAAAACAAAATTGGAAATAGTGATAAATCGGATCTTTGTGTAACTGCCCGTGTAAAGCTATTACCCGCGTACGCAAAACGCGGCATTGATAACCTGAATGCTTACACACCGCAAAATATTGAGTTCAAATCCTAGGCATATTGCTTTTAACCGGAATGTCTGGGTGCTCTTATCCAATATGGCCGCGACACCAATATTTGCATTATTTTTCGAAGCAGTTCACGTCAAATAGAATGCAATTTTATTTAATAGTCAATTATTTTCATTTTTGTAACATCCTAACAAGTTTTTACACGTCATTTAGGTCAATTTAAATTTGAATTATAATTTAATCTTTCCGATATAAAACTAGAATTTGATTGGCTAGAGTTTTAATTCAAAGCATACTTAAAGCGGTAAGTCTTTAAAGTATGCCAGACTTAATCGGCCTGTTGATGAAGTGTATTCTTAGCGTTTTGGCAAACGGCCAGCTGCAGCTGCATGTTGGCAACGGTCTCAGTATTCTAGCCAGAGGCCAATCAAGCATGTTTTCTTGTGTTGTCGAGCACACACGGCTTTGTAACTACTTGGAAGTCCATTCTCATTAACTTACACAATTGTGGAATCTGCGATGGCTCTTTTTAAGACGACAACGATGTCTAGCTATATTAAGTGAGGCTGCACAACTAAAGATACACACATCAAATATATCTGTCGTGTTAATATCTTCGACTACACAATGGAATAGCATCTTGTGAAGTTCCATGGCTTGTTCAAATTATATTTAGAAAATCTGCGCAATTTCGTTTTTAGAATCAGGAGTCTTCTTCTTTCACTGGTTTAGTACATCAAATTTGTGTGACTGCTTTTCAATAGCTTTAAAATCATCATGCATTTTTTTGTATTATCTGGTCGCTTCTGCAATTTCGCCATCGTTTGTTGATTTATTTGGAAATAAATGTCATTTTGTGAACAAAAAGCCAGTTTTACGATTTTCTTAAGAAAAAGCCGTTCATCGTTTTATATAATTTACATCGTCAATTCGATTCAACTCTTCATTGGCGTAAGCGGATTAATTATTGGATTTTGAAACACTTGATCTACCTTTTTGTTCAGTACTTCAAGGCATAAACGTTCCTTTCTCAGTTCACATTTGAACAAAACCCAAGATATTTTTATTGTTTCAAATAAGTATATCGATTTCGTCATTTCATCAACCTATTCAATGTGGTTAGTTGACAATTTCAAATTTCGATTGCCTTACATTAATGCGATAAATTATCTCCGGCTAGCAATTTTCATAAAATTACGAGCAGTTTAGGCCTAATAATTTTGATCGACGATAATTGCTTCCGATCAAGTTTCGTAAAGACTTCAACAATTAAGCTATTATAATTCCATTTAATGTAAGATTGCGAGCTTAAAATAAACAACAATCCCATTGTATTTAACCAGTCATACAAAATAGCAAATGTACTGACGCATTTCGAACTTCCACGGTTATCAACCGTGCAAAATTACCTTTATATAATTAACGAATTTTGATTGCGCGGACGTAGATAACAATCGCTGTAATCGAGGTTGCGATCTTAATATAAACACCTGACACATTATGTGCTCACATTGTTTAGTATAAACTAAGTATTGTATAGTGTGGAAAAAGTAATTCATCCGGTAGACCGGCTTCGTCCTTATTGGGAAATTATCACGTACTGTCTAGAATTTGCTGCAGACAGGACGTGCGCAGGCACGTCTGCTTCGGAAACCGGTGCTCTAAACATTAAGCCACCCTGCCGCACTCTACACACTATTTTCATGTATATACAAAATAATGTTCTTTGGTTAGCCTTCTCTTTATTTGAAACCTACATGGCATCCCTTTAGACCTGAAATTCTAACTCACCATTCCAAATCTAACATTATAGAACAGATACCACGTTACAGGAAGAAGTGGTATTAAAATAAACATTTGCATAATTTTTATTATGTTATAACAATTACTTTAATCAAGTTTGCTATCTTGATATAAAAATCTGTCCTTTTATGTACATGCATTTTTCCGTATAAACTATGTTTTGTATAGTGTAGAAAAGGCAATTCATCCAGTACACCGGTTTCGTCCTTATTGGGAACTCTTCACGTACTGTCCAGATGGCAAACTGATTAGTGGAGATCAAAATTCAGTTTATATATATATATATATATATATATATATATATATTATGGAAAATTAGATATGTGGTCTCTCATGTCTAGTAGTCTCGCATACGTCGCACTTGACTGGAAATTTGGCGGCACAATTTCAATGCAGCATAGCCAACTTGTCAGTCGAAACTGTCACCTTAATTAGCACAGTAAGAACATCAGTTTACATGATAACACAATCTGGATAAAACTGGATTAAAATATGAAGATTACGATAAAGCCCATTAAATTTATTGACAAAATCAAGGAGCTCGTTCATTTATTAGGAAAAATAAATCTATTGCTCTTACATTTAAAACCACTTCTGCAGGTTGAATTACGTCTGTTTCATAAGGACAAATTGAGTCTGGCCATTTGGAACGTTATGTATAGAGTGATGCCATGATGGCTCCATAAGAAAGGAAGGCCTGCCAAAACACATTATTAAATTTCTAAGTTAAAACTGTTTAGTGTGTGGCGGAGTGACCCAGTGGATAGGATGAAAGCTTCCTAATCCATATGCCGAAATTTGAGCCCTGACCGTGGCAAAAATAAGAATAATATTTAAAGAGATCCCAAAAAGGAGTAAACTGGTCTATTGGATGAGTTATATAATAGCTATATAATGCTTAAATACTGTTTTTTTGCGGAGAACTAATATATATGCAAGTATGTATTAGGTGTTGCGAACCTAGTAACAAATTAGTTCAGTTGTGACCAGAAGGATAAACCAAAGGCAGCATGAACGGAAAGTATAATCTCATGCACATTCGTTCCGTGCTTACTGGCGACTCATCAGTCGGAGCCGATATTATGCCCCTTAACCACAATATATTTGGGTGAGGAATGTGATAAAATAGGACGTACAATCTCTTAGACGAATGGGTAAACCTGCAGTAGTGAAGCTAACATTATATAAAGTCTACGACAATGCGACTTCAACGCTAACTCACACTATATAATATATATACCGAGTCTGTAAAGGATACTAACACTATGGCTATTGTGTTAGTAACCGATACCAACATTATAGTACCGAAAAAGTACATGGTAACACTGTGTATTAGGTATTACGCACATAGTTATAAATTAGATAAAATGGGACTGGTAGGTATACTCTCATGTAAACATGCTTTTCGTGCTTACTGGCGACTCATCATTTGGAGTCGGTAATAAGCCCTATACTCAATATATATTTAGTTAAGATATGGGGGACAATTTGATGGTTCAATTTCCTATACGAATTTGTACTCAAGCGATAACGGATTTAACTTCATATAAAGTCTTCTACAAAGTGCCTTCAAAGCCAAGTTTACTACATATAATACATAACGAGCCTGTAAGATATAACAAAACTATGGTTGCCAAGTCGGTACACGATACTAACACTATGGAGTCCGAATCGGTAGATGGTAGCAATTCAATTGATTTCAAAATTTACCGTTTCACCAAAATTGAAAGTTACAACTACTTTTCACCACCTTTTACTCCAGACAATCCATACACTCTGATTGTGATCGATATCAGTTATTAAATTTTGTGCTAATCATGAGCTACCTTTTCTACATTATACATTGCTTAGTTGATATTGAAAAATGTAATTATATTATGGAACTGGTATTTATATCAGAATCGAAACCTTGATTTAAATAATTTTTTATCACCGCTCGCGCAATCTCTGTTCGTTTAATTATATAAATGTTAAATTAAACAACACTTTCTCGAGCAAAATGATGTCTGTTCGATAATTATAGTTTTTGGGTGATTAGTAGGAAATTTATGTTTAAAGAGATGCAACATAGGCTCCACTCAAAAAGAAAAAAGTTAGTATACAAGTGAAAATTGTAAGTAGAGAGAGGCAGGGTGGTTCAGTGGTTAGGACAACAGATGCCGAAGCATACGTGCCTCGGTTCGAGCCCTGTCCGCGGAAATTTCTGGACGGGACGTAAAGAGTTGCCAATAAGGACGAAGCCGGTCTAGTGGATGATTTGCCTTTCCTACATTAGACTATGCTTAGCTTATACCGATTAATGCATGCATATAATGGGACTGGCATTTACATCATTGTCGCAACCTGGATCCAAATAAATGCGCTCACCGCCCACAGACGCAATGTTCGTTTACTTATAAGGCAATGATAGTAATCTTCAAGATACAAAAATGAACGATGATAAATTGCTTAATCCACCAAACATTACGAGACATTGTATGATGATTTGCAAAACGAAATCCCTGATATGCTATTAATACTAAGTAAGAAGATAATATATTCCACAAATAACTACTTCCTTTTTGTAGTCGGCAGGTATAAAACGACTGACATGTTGTGTGTGTATATTCAGTTGTACAAATAAGCTTAATAAAACCAGTTATTCCTGTGGTCTTAAAAAGAACCTACGTCAAGTCTATGGCAGTTTTGTGAATATATAAAAGGACATTGGTGGTCGCACATTCGAGTGTGGTCGACAACAAACGGATATATAGCTGATTTTCATTTGGCCAGAGTATTGAGTCCGTTGTCACCATACAACTGTAGCTGGTCGTTCGCCAAAAACGCGCTGTCTAAAATACGACAATAGACCGATTAAGTAAGATATAATTTTTTTTTAAACTGTCGCTTTGGATATGTCTCAGATAAAAAATACAGCAATCAGACACAAATTGAATATTGGAACGATTAAATTTTAATTTAAATTTAATTAAATTGCGTGTACAAATCTGCGAGAATGCATCAAACATAAAAAAAATAACTGGCTACAGCATAAAATTGCGTTTTATTTGTCGCAAACACCTTTGAATAATATCTCAAATCTTGGTGTCTGCGACTATGTAGGAATAGAGCTTCAAAGCATTCTGGCCAAAAGCAATATATTTAAGACATTTGCCGATGAGTGTCGAAAATTATCTGATTGTAACATTAGTATATAAACACAATTCAGTTTGCTCTCTCTTTCTCTCCAACCTAGTTTTTCAAAATGTTCCATTGAAGGACACTGTTATGTAAAACGAAAGTAGTTCTATTATATTGGACTCTGTTTAAAGATTAAATAAGCCTTCATTAAATGTATGTGAACTGATCTTTCTATAGGACATTTGAAAAATTATCGAACCAAAATTAATGCATGTGTGAGCGATTCTAAACGAATGGTTTGGTTATTAATCAAATTCATAGAAATCTGCATACCATCCAATGAATGCATCAACACCTGGTTGATGCCTCCAAAAAAATTGCACTCATCTATAAAATGAAGCTTGGCGTATTATTTTATTTTTCGTGGTTGAATGCGAATCAGCTAATTGAACGGCATATAAAACTACACACATTTGACAAATCGATATCTTGTAAAGTGAAATATGTACAACTAAGTGGTTATTGCTTCATTGATCCTTGATTGAGCTAACATTTCTTCCAAGTTCATTGTTGTCCTTGATATATTTTGGTAATCCTTTTTAAGTATTTTCGTCACTATATCCTTTGAATGTCAATTAAAAATATGACATTGGAAGGAAAACCCTTGTTGGTGTAAACTTGTTTCGGTTGACTGTGATACACATATTCGCTATAATCAAGGTTGAGAATTCGATATAAACACCTGACCCATTAAGTAAGTGCATCTGTCAGGGTAAATGTTATCATTTCCCGCGCAACCTATGTTCGTTTAATTATATACACATTCGCTCAAACATTTACTTACTTTAGTAGGTTATTTCTTCAAATGAATAATCGATAGAAGCATACACAATTAACGTAACCATTGAGAGGGCATGTTCTGAGTGATCGATATCCTGCTCTGGCCTCAGCTGGAAGCGTGGAGTTCTTCCTACTAAATAAGACGAATGTAAGCGTTCAAATTTAATAAAATAAGAACCATTCGTGTCTTTAATAGCATTAGATGTCGCCATATGTTGCTCGCCAATTTCGAATCTGCAATGAAACATTCCATTCACCTTATTTTTGTTGTTGCAAATTTTAACAAGTATAAGTCATTCATATTTTAATCAATTCCAGAAGAGTATGTTATTCCTGATTTGGATAGATTAACAGCCAAATATTTGTTATTTAACATTGAAAATTTATGCTATCCCTTAATAAGACAACAATCAACAGCATGAACACGACCAAAACTACAAATTTTCTCCATTATTTTCTTTCATGCCGCCCAGTTTCTGGTGCATTGTCAGTAATCAAATTACCGCCCGAACTATCCACATAATAAAACAAGATAATATTGTTTGCAAGTCAGTTACTGACAATCAAATTACAATTTACATATTTTTATCAATATATTATGTCCAATAATTCTTTGTACAGAAAAAATATATTGATCGAACATTTTATCATTTAACCGTGAAGGATCGTTTGCAATAATATCGAAAATAATTTTTTTTTGACAAGGAAAGCTCACAACTTTAAAGATTTGTATTCATTTACCATTTTTATTTGGATGTTATAAACTGCATTGTGTTAATTGTCACTACAAGGCATACAATTAATTATTCGTCAATTGAATGTGCATACCACATATGTACTTAACTTTCCAAAGTGAGAAGGCAAAATATCAGAATATAGATTATAGCAAAAAACTCACATAAAGGCAGGCCTGGGTTTAAGAGTTTATCATTATCATTACGCGGTGGCAAATACTGGCGAAATTACCAACACGGAATGTGTGAAAAACAATGGTCTTTCATTTATTTGTGAAATAAATCCATTATGCCTGAAAAATTAAAAGAAAAAATTTGTTTTCAACCGTTAATTTCGATCGGTGTCTATCCCGATTCCACAAACTTGATCCAAATAACTAAATCACCACCCTGACAAATTATGAGAGCTAAAGTTTCAATTAAGACGAGAAACAATATAAGTAGCGAAAGTTCTGCAAGGCCATTTAATTTAACAATAATTGATTGAACGGGTGGTGTTAACAATTCTTTAAATCAAGTTTGTGAACTTGAAGTAAACACTAATCCCATTGTATTTAACCAGTCGTCGGACAACATAGCAAAACTACCACCAGTCGCACGCACTGACGCATTTCGACCTTCCATGATCATCATCAGAGTACGACGGCAAACTGACTATCGAGGATCAAACCGCACTGAATAGATATATAGAAATCAAATCTAGATATGCGGCTCTCACTTCTAGCAGTCTCGCATACATTGAACTTGACTAGAAATGTCGGCCGAACTATTTCTATGCAGCCACGAACATTTACTGTTTGCAGCTTTCGCCACATATACATATATAGGCAATACAAATTAACAATAATTGATTGCGCTAGGGGTGATAACAATTCATTAAACCAAGTTTGCGAGCTTGAAGTAAACACTAATCCCATTGAATTTACCTAGTCGTCGGACAACATGGCAATACTACCACCAGTCGACCTTCCATGATCATCATCAGAGTACGATGGCAAACTGACTAACGAAGATCAAACCGCATTGCATATAAAATGGAAATCAAAGTTAGATATGCGACTCTCACCTATAGTAATATCGCATATATTGTATTCGACGAGAAATGTCTGCTGCACGATTTCTATGCAGTCACAAACATTAAACGTTTGCAGATTTCGCCACAAATATTTATATGCAATACAATTAAATAATCAGTGATTGCGCGTGTGGTGGTAAAAATTCCTTAAATCAACTTTGCTTACTAGAAGTAAACACCAGTCCCATTTTATTTAACCGATTAAACATTATGAAACAACCAAAGTAAATTATTTTTGATATTTAATTGCGGAGTGCCAGGTCCATATTTTTAAATGCCGCGTTTTGCGTACGGGTGTTTCAGATTTGCACTAACAGTTTCACAATGATACGATTGATCGCAATTTCAATTTCCTTTTTGTCTTCGATCGGGCTGGGTTTGTATTCGTCCCTTTCTTCCGAAGGCTTCAACATCGTTCATACTAACCAATGAAAATGCGGTTCTATCACATCTTTGTTTACTGGCGACGTTTCGGTGCATAATTTCCAGCACCATCCTCAGGCAACTATACACAGCACAATACTCACAATAGCAGATTTAAGCAAATGTGGTAATCTCGTTCCGAAACCGTTCTATTTATTTATTTTTTTTACTCACCAATGGTTTTAAACATAGAATTTATCTCGGTAACTAAACTCAATATATGCATATGTCTAGCACACATGAAAACCCTCACTCGAAAACTAAATCTACAAACATATATATATATATATATATATATATATCCACATCTATTTGCAATTAACAGACCAATCCTTACCTCAGTATAATTGCAGCTATCTCAAATTCCCGGTATACTTAATCTCATCTCGTGTACAGAATATTGTAGGGGAGAGAGAAAGTATCGAACATTTTTGTTATAACTGTACTGTTACTATGTCACGGCAATCAAAGTTAAAAATTCAAAACTGATAAAACAACAAGAACTTGAACCCAGCCCGATCGAAGACAAAAAGGAAATGAAAATTGTGATCAATCGGATCTTTGTGAAACTGTTAGTGCAAAGCTAAAACCCGCATACGCAAAACGCGGCATTGGAAAAAAGAATATTATTTGTTTTAACAATCAGAATATAAATATTTTCGTCCACAAGCGATAATTTAATTAAATTTACTACCGTTCTTTGATTAGTAAATATTAATAATCATTAAATAAATATTTTCACTTATGGTATAGGTATATGACTCGCAGTAGGAACATAATAAATAATAAACCATATTTAATTATGGAACGATTACTTGTATGACCTGAGACAATGACTATTTTAACTTACTTGTCGAGAACAAAGCAATCATGAGTATTTTAAGGTGATGGAACAAATGACGATAAAAAGATATATTCTTTGTGGCGGCGAGCTAATATATTTGCAATTATAAATTAGGTTTTGCGTGCATAGTAACAAATTGTTTCAAATGGGACCAGCAGTATATGTCCAAGTCAGCATGAACAAAATATATAATCTTATGAGCACATTTGTTTCATGCCTAAAGCTGATTCATCTGTAGGGGCCGTCATTGCGCCTCACACCCACTTTATATTTGGTCAAGAAGCTTGAGACAAATTGCACTATACAAATGTCCTACATTTATTGGCAAAATATAGAATAGATGTAGGGCATTGTATCAGCTCCTACTGATAAGTCGCCAATAAGCACGAAACGAATTTGGCATATCATACTTAACCTATTTGACCTGATTTGTTATTAGGTACGCAACACGTAATACATTATTTTAAACATATTATTTCTCCACAACTTCTAGGAATTTCACAGAATGATCTCATGATTACAATGAAATGTAATAAATGATGTTGATTGAGGCCAAAGTGTACGCATTTTCTGAAAAAGCAAGAGTGAATTATTGGTCGTAAATTCCAAATTTGGTGTAATTTAGCCTATTAAAAACAACATTTTGTTGGCATCCATTACAAGCTTAGTATCCCGAGAACTATTGTATTTGTACTATTTATATGCTCAGTATAAATTATATATATATATATATATATATATATATATATATATATATATATATATGAGTTGGCTTTGAAGTCGCATTGCCTATCTTTATGTGAGGTTAACTTCTTGTAGGTGATTGCTCCATCCAACTTCACAACAGTTCGTGACCAGATTTTCAGACGTCCTTTTCAGACGAGCAGCTGATGGACGACTTCAGGCGTGAAGGGACATCAGTTAATGCCAAACACAATCTGTGCACCTAGAAATGTAACAGAATCAAGACATTACCAACATACGATTGCTACCAATTATCCCACATAAGCGAATAACGGAATCAAATTAAACGATGACATCACTGCGCAAAGAGCAACAAAATTTAAGTTCTTGACCAAATTTGTAGTGGAAATGGAGCGTAGTAAAGACTCCTACTGATGAATCGATATTAAGCACGAAATGAATATGAACATTTGATTATACAGTTTGATCATGTTAACATTAGCATACGCTTCTGGTTCTACTTGAACTTATTTACTACTATGTGTACAATACCTAATATACAAATTCCCAATAACGATATAATTAAACAAACATAGGTTGCGCGGGCGGTGCTAACAATTTCTATCATCAAGGTTGCGATCTTGATATAAGCACCTGACCCATTAATAACTCACATATGTCAGTATAAACTAAGAATTGTGTAGTATAGAAAAGCTAATTCATCCAGTAGATCGGTTTCGTCCTTATTAGGAACACATCACGTACTGGCCAGACTTTGCCGTGGACAGGTCTCGAACCTAGGCACGTCTGCTTTGAAATCTGGTGCTCTAACCATTGAACTATCCCACCGCAGACATAATTTACATATATTAAATCAATAATTTTTGTTTCTATTATCAATGTTATCCACTTAGGCGAAAGTTGCATTTCTCTACTTGAGCATATTTTCAATAAATGTTTAACAAGCATTTTATTCACAGCTCACTTCATTTATTGCATTAAAATATACCTGGAAAAACGTCTAATTGCGAGTTTGTTTTCGCAAATAGTGACTATGGCTACTGCAAAAAACATCACCTCTTTGCTAATTGTGTTTAGTCTAAAATATTTTTCAATCACTTCTTTTGTTGACAATTCCTTCTAGGCGCAGAACGCACAGAGCAGTTATTTTCTGTGTATAAAATGTATTTGATTATTCAATTACACGAAGCTCATTTATTATATTTATGTTTGATAGGCATGTCTTTTATATTCTAACATCAGTTTTGTATTTGTCAACCAAATTAATTCTGTTTCTGTTAATTCGTCGAATAAATACATCAAATGATGCAACCCGTTTAGAAAGTAAATAAAAAAGATATAGTCCTTTCATTGGATGCAGCTTCAATTTTTTGTTGGTGTTGTTGTTCTTCTATATTTTATATTTGCTTCAATAATTTTTTTTGGATACCCGTTTGCTAATAAATTTGTTTGGAGCATCGCCAACTATTGCCGTGTAATTCTTCTGATCACATTTGCTTTATGATGTAGGTTAAATTGCATATGAATTTTTTTAGAAATTTTGACCTTATTTATAATAAAGTTATGCTTTGATGCACAAAGTTATTCTCAATTTGTATTAACGTTTTGTTTAAGTTGACACATTCTTCATCATGTATGCTTTGCTCTCAAATGTTGTATTTTTTCAATCATATGTTTAAACCAATAGTCGCCTTATATTCAACTCTGAATATAATTCTAATAAATGGATAATTGTTCTTTGTTGCCAAATATCTATTTTTGATCATTAAATCAAGTTTTCGAGCTTGAAGAAACACCAATCCCACTGTATTTAACCAGTCATCGAAAAGCAGAGAAAACCTACCGTCAGTCGACCTTCCAAAATCATCATCAGAGTACGACGGCAAACTGAATAGCGAGGATCAAACCGCAATGCATGGTGGGGATAGCAAATGAGTTATAGTGCTCTCACCTCTAGTAGTCTCGCATATATTGTGAAAGCTGCAAAAAATTTGACTCAATTTAAAACATTGGTGAGTCAAAATAAACTAAAATATAATTAGAACTGCTTCGTAGCGAGATTACTACATTTGCTTAAATCTGTTATTGTGAGCATTTTGACTGTGTGTGTGTGTGATTAAAGTATTATTGATGGAATTGGAAACGCCGTTCTGAAACGTTGAAAGTCAACGAAGAATTGACCGCACCTCATTTCCAGTGGTTAGTATGAACGATGTTGAAGCCTTCGGAAGAAAGCGACGAATACGCACCCAGCCTGATTGAAGAAAAAACAGATGCGTACTTGGAAATGTGGATCAATTAGATCTTTGCGAAAATGATAGTGCAAAGTGACAATCCGCGAACGCAGATCGTGGAGATTCATCATAATGAACAGTTGTTGGAGTGGTAAAGAAATTTATTAACGTCAAGTTTCCATACGGGAAATGAACTCCAAATCTCCATTTTATTTGATTAGTCTCGATAAATGGTATAACTACATTTGTGGGATGATCCACGACACGCTGAACTGGATAAAAAAACGTTTTATATTGATATTCTCTAAAGGTCCGAATAATTTTATAAGCACGTACTGTTGTGTCCACCTATGTTTGATGTTCCACGAATTTGTATGTCGTTAGTGTTTATTATTAACGTGTCGTCTAGACGAGCC
>JAQBSW010006955.1:0-44503 GCA_029291075.1 Eudiplozoon nipponicum
ATGGATGTGACGCACGCAATTTGATTGGTTTCTATTTTTCACACTCGCTTTGTTCACGTATTTCTATCTTGTTTTGCTTTCCAATTTATATATAAAGATATGTTCATGAGTAGATATTTGAGAAGACCATGCGAAAGAAAATTTTCTTATATCTGATAAAATTTCTTTTTGTTTTTGCACATAAAAAGGGTACAATGAATATATATATATATATATCTATATATATATATATATATATATATATATATATATATATATATATATATATATATATATATATATATATATATATATAAATTATATTATAATTCTCAGTAAAGACAGAAACTAGTCTAAAGCAATGCCCCTTGCTATGTTTGTAGTTTGTGGTTAAGCCACATATTCAGAAATTCTTTTATCCAGTCATTGCACATATCCTCATAAACAGGGCCGTTATGAACTAAAAATGAGTCATTAATATAAAAACTAAATTTTGACAAGTTAGAACTGCAATCATATGCAGCATTAACTGTCTGTGGTATCTTATAATACACAGAATATATAATTAAGGTATTATTTGCATTTTGAATCAAAAGAGACGTTTCTTTGTGATTGTTTTCAAATATGTTGAAAGCTGCGGCCAGTTAATTTCGAATATTGGTCTTTTTAAATAGAAAACCTGTCTACATAAATAGTCCACTAAAATTTATTTGAACATGCCAAAATAATATATTGTTTATGGACCATTTTTGTAATGCGAAAATAATTTTAAGACAAGATTCCAGTGCAAAAGATAGAAATGATCATCCAGCCCGATCATAAAAAATAAATTAAGCTAATATAATTTTATATTTTATATGTGTTAATTAAGACACCCTTCCATTAATTAGCATAATTATATCCGAAACCATAAAGAAGAGTGTGAACTTTCTCGCCAATTTAAATTTTTTCGTGTCGAAGTAAAAGAAACAGTAGCTTTATTTATTTAGGTGTTTTTTCAGAGAGCATTTAATAATATACCTCAAAAGAATTTTGATTGATACAAAGTTAATCTCGTCAAGCTACCTATAATTTTAAAATGGTATAATTTTCGGCAGATAGAGCCTGTCATTTAAATAGCAAAATTGACATACTGAATCCGCTTAATGTATGTCACTAATAGGCAAATTAAGGCGATTTCTAAAATGGCGTTAGAAAGCAAGAGATTGAAATTTTCCGTTCTCCGAAAGGCTGATAAATGGAGATGCAATGTTGTCTTAAATTTTGTATTTTAATAGCCGGCATAGAATCATCGAAACATTGAGAAACGTGTAAAATGTAGAATAAGATAACATCAAATCAATACATCGCGAGATTATTGATTGAAACATGATACCTGATTTATGTGGTTGTGTCCTGAAGTGGGCCTATGGTTTATGGAATTTTGGTAAGCTTCACTAGAATATTATCTAGTTGATATTTATAAATGAAATCTATGAAGCAACAAATGACTTTATAAAATTGGGCATTATTTGCGTTTCTGTTTATTCTTGACTGAGAAATGGGATTCACATATTAAATTACACAAGTCAACATAGGATTGAACAATGACTAACCTTGAAACGTGGTCTAATGTCAACATTGGAAAAAGCCTATTATAGTCTGATTGTCTGTCAGCACTGCTAATCAATTTGAAAAATTAAAGCATATACCAGCTATAGTTGAAGAATATGTAGAGATAAAGACGTGTGAAATAAGTGAAAGAAAAGTATAGAAAGAAAAGAGCAGTGAGAGTGAAAATAGCAAATGGTGCCATGTGGAGGAAAATGACAAAATAGAAATCAATCGGGAATTTTCATATTGACATTTAGGTCGTGTCTCAAAGAAAAATAACATTTTGTTTAAAGGTTTTTAAAAATCAGCCAGCAGACACACTAATTATGCTTCTCTTTACATCGTAACGAATTATAAAGAATTTAACTTTGCTAAGTCTGGCTTCCAAATTAATTTTATTCTGCGTGAAGGCATAAATCAAAACGTAGTGGCTGAATTGCACATCAGTTGTGACTAGAAGTACACTGGCAATACCAACGTCGAAACAAGCGAATATTTCTTTTAAATGCTTCGTCGAGCGGAAGCAAATTCAAACGATGGGTTACTTTAAATTGCTTCGAAAACTCTTAGAAAAAAATCGATAGTGACTTCCTCTAGTAAAGGCGTTTTTCTGAATAAATGTGCTGCGGAGTCTAGAAAAGCTGTTTCATCCTTGATTCACTTTAGTTCCAAAATTTAAGCTATTTGCTTGGTTACTTGGAGCTGAATATCCCTTAAATAATTCATGCAGAGTAACAACTAATGTGTGGACATTTTAATAAGCATTTTGAGTAATCGTTCATCGGTAAACATTTCCACGAACTACTTACAAAATATTTGCTGAGTTAAGAAATGATGATGATAAAACTTCCTAAATGCAAATTTAACCTGTCAATAACATTTTTTGGATTGTCATAAAATTGAAAATAAAAGCAAGTTTTTGATTATGTTAATGAGTCTGTTTAATTGTAGAATAATATGTAGTTCGGGTTAAATCTTCGATCAAATTGTAAGGTACGCATTCCAAGAAAGAGTATCAAATAATTAGGTTCCACCTAAGTTAAATAAAAATGTATTTAACGTGCTCTAAGGTCGCATAATTTGACATGCCTGGTCTAAATCACTAAGTGTTGTTTTAGCTAGGGCTTATCACTCCGTGGAGTACAGAGCAACTTCCAATTTATCCTTTAAAACACCGTGAGTATGGTCTTTGACGATCAAAACGGCGGGCGTTGTGCACTATTTTGCTTCCGGTTACAGAAAACTGTAGAAATTTATTAGTCTGTTGCCACGAACGATACATCGTAGTGAGCACCACCATGAAATATTGTTGAAAACTCTAAGATATCAGTTGCGTCTCGCAGAAATTTTCACCAAGAAATTGCACGGTTTTTAGCTGCGTAAATTTGATGCTCTTCCGATGCATCAATGTTTCCTGACAAATTTTAATCTTAACCTATCATTTATTGCGCGAGTGGTGATAAAAATTATTAAAATCAGGCTTACAACCATGATCAAAATAAACTATAGCTTCGCCTCATTTTTCATCAAATTAATTGAAATATTTCTTTCAGTTGTCTTGGAATTTTTTCTCGATCCCATATACTGAATTAAAAGTTTGAGCAAATTCAGATTTTTCATGCCTAAACATAATAAAATATGTCCATTGTATTATTTGATTTCAACAATACTAAATTCCTTTACAGAGCGGCTAGAAGAATTTAAAAACAGCTGCCTGAATCACTCTACTCATTAAACAAGAAGTAAGAAGATTTTGTTTGTTATTGTAATTGCTACAATATTTGTTATTGGATTGCATGTTTACAGAAGAATTGCGACAATATTCTAACTTCTACGCGATTATAACATAATACTACAGTGCAAATACTTAGAATATGTTCGTTAGTTGCTTCGCACCTAATAAAAAATTAGGTCAAATGTAACCAGAATTATAAACCGAAGTCAGCAGGAATAGGAAGTATTACCTAGTGAACACATTCTTTTCGTGCTTATTGGTGACTCATCAGTGGAAACCGGTACTACGCCTTATACCCACCATATATTTGGGTGTGGAATCTAGGACAATCGGACGGTACGTATGTGTAAACCTGCGGTAGTGGAGCTAACTTCATATAAAGTCTTGGACAATGCGACGTGAAAAGCCAACTCACAGTATATTATAAATATATATCGAGTATCTAAAGGGAATCAATACTATGGTTGTAGTGTCAATAACTGATACCTACACTATGGTTACTGAAACGGTACATAGTACCAATACTATCGTTATTCAGTACCAACATCTAATGAAAAATTTCTTATGTAAACTATTTCCTCACAAAAGAACTATCTAGCTACTTTGGATGGTAAATTTGTTATTTTTTCAATATTTTTGAAAAAAAATCGAATAAGCTTAAAAAATATTTAAAAAAAGATTTACTTACTGATACTACCGTCTTGCTGTCCAATATGTCTTTAACCTATTGTCAAACTCAAATTCCTTAATGTATCGATAGTTTGATAAAATATTTAGTACATCCTACGCCACACAAATTTTTCAGAAACAAAATATTTCTTCATTCAGTTGGATTCAAAAGGCAATGGTTCAATTTACGTCGTATTTACTGGCATTAATTTTTGACAGAAAATTAAAAATCCCTAAAAGTAATATAACCAAAATACTATTCTTTACCTTTCCATTAAACCAACGTTCCTGCAGATATGGCAACTTCCATGACGCGGTAAGTGTAATTGAGTACAAGGGGTGGCGGCACTGGCTAGAATCTTATGGGAAGTCTTTGAAACTTACGTTAAGTTTATTTAATGGGGCAGACAGACTGGTAAGTAGAAGGCTAGACATTGAAACTAAAATAATACTAAGAGTTAGTGATTCATTCTGATGTGTTGGCTACAGTCTAGTTTCGCACAAATTACGCTCATCCAAAAATCTGAAGAAATCCGCGTAACTAGCACATTGAGATTGTGTTGAATTGAGACGAGAATACTAACCGTACATTTCTGGTGGTTCAGACATCTATGAAGATTATACCTGTGGCCTGGTCAGCAAGATTGACAGTTATTCAGATGTTCTGCTCAAAACCAAGTCATAGGCATTGTTTATCTAATTACGAGTAAATCGTTAGCAATTTTTCTCCATAGAAACAATGTCGGCCGATTAAACGAAATAGATTGAACAAATAGAAATAATTTTCTGGTGATCCGCTGGCAGTAACCTGTACAAAATTGAATTTGGGCCCCGGTTCACAAGCAGGCTCAACTTGTGTCAGCCATAGAAAGTCTTCTTTTATTCCTCAAAGGCATAATCACGAATCAAAATAAGTTTAAGCTCAAAATCGTTAAAATGCAGTATGTTTTTTAATAACGTTATTATTAGCCAAATCATTGAACCGAACCAAATATAATATTTAAATGTTCAAGCGGTGTTTAATCGAAATAATTCAATTATAAAATAACGAGGTACTGACTGAGGTCCAGATTTTAGCATCTCGCTGCACTGAAATTAACGGTAATTGCAATAGCAGCAAAATATATGTATTAATCAAATTAATATTCAGCGAAAGATTATCGAACACACAAATCGTATGTTCTTTAGTGTGTTCAATAAGTTAATTCATTTTTTAAATGGAATGAAATAATAATAATAATATTAATGATAATAATAATAATAATATTAATAACAATAAAGTGAATATTAGCACAATTTCAAAAATAAGAATAATAAAAATAATGAAGATGTCAATTGAAATTATTATAATAATATTAATATTATAATAACGACAGTACAAAATTCTTTAAGAAGATTACTAGATGCAATAACAATAATGAGTTAGCCACGTACAAAGCTTAATGGATGAACAAACCGAAGCAGGATTTACCCAAGCAGAAAATTTTTTCGGGCATTGAGCTTGCACTGGAGGTTATGCACGTAATTGATTGGCTGTTCCCTTCACATTCTCTCCGTGTTAACATCTTATGTTTTATTCGGATTTTCAAGAAAAAATATATATAAAGAGATGTTCAATTTTTGATATTGAGAAGAATATGAGAGAGAAACGGTCCTTTTGTATGATTAATTGTGTTTTCTTTTTGAATATGGAAAGGATTTATGAATAATAATAATAATAATAATAATAATAATAATAATAATAATAATAATAATTATTATTATTATTATTATTATTATTATTATTGTTATTATCTTAGTCATGCTAATACTAGTCATACTAATAATATTCATTTTATTAATAATTAATATTAATTAAATAAATGAAAAAATATTGAAATAGTAATGCTTGTAAGTACAGTAGAAACAACATACCGCATAATTTAAACAGATAGAGTGACAATAAATTATCAACAGATAAAAAATTATTTAATTATGTCTTTATACATCATGAATGCTTCAGTAAATTTTGAAGTTAGAACTTTTCGTGCATGTAACAGGATATCTTGTAGATTTGGCTGAACTTTTCGAATATAGCTAGATTGTTTCTAAAGTATGTTAAAGTCTATTGGCCACTGTCAACGCCAACCTGAGGGAAAGTGAGGAAATAATTTTCAAAGGCATGTCAAAACCTACTTTAGCATAAAAGAAAACAGTTCTGGGACAAGATATTTATGAATAGCTACTTGATATTTAACGTGTTAAAAAGGCAACTCGAAAAATCAATCAGGAATATCGTTGTGCAAGAGTTGCCTTCAAATAAGGTATTGAATGATGAACGATCAACTGATTTAGGTAATTAAGATTAAGTATAATCCAGTTAAATTCATATTTGAATTGACAAATAACTCGTGTATTGAAGCACAACTGTATTATAAAGCAGGTATATGAAATATATCATAAATCATTTTTTTTCGCCAGAATTCAACCTAATTATTTAAACTGATACTTCTCAATGTCAAATTTGGAAGGCAATGGGAATAAAGTTGAACTAAATACATACAACGTAAACCAACAAACAGGGAGTGGAAAAGTAACACTCTGCGACACGAACACACATATGCACAAACTATTCACAATTTTACAGTTAAATCATGTACGAATACCTTTTGTTCATTTGACTGACGATTAAGGATGTTACACGCAGCTGCTTCTTGTGTTCGCAACTCTTCCTTTTTTCGGTTTGGAAAATACTTCGAAATCCGCCTGATTTGGAGTTGGATTTTTATAAACAACTTCTTCGGTTAAATAATGTTTGCTGCGGAGAACTAATATATATGCAAATATTTATTAGGTGTTGCGGACCTAGTAACAAATTAGTTCAGTTGCGACCAGATAGATAAACCAAAGACAACATGAACGGAAATTATAATGTCATGCACATTTGTTTCATGCTTACTGGCGACTCATCAGTAGTAGCCGGTATTACGCCCTTTAACCATTATATATTTTGGTGAGGAATGTGGGATAATACGACGATATAATCTCCTAACATCATATAAAGTCTCGACAATGCGATTCCAACGCTATCATCCTATTATCCCACATTCCTCACCCAAATATATAGTGGTTAAAGGGCGTAATACGGGCTCCTACTGATGAGTCGCCAGTAAGCACGAAACGAATGTGCATGAGATTATACATTCCGTTCATGCTGACTTTGGTTTATCCTTCTGGTCACAACTGAATCTCTCTGTTCAATACACATTTCCAGTGGTTAGTACAATTGTCATGGAAGCCTTCGGAGTGATGATAACACTAAGGCGAACACAACGCGTAGATGAAAATGAGGATCAATCGGATCATTATGAAATCGGGAGTGCAAATCGACAGCCCACGAAAGAGAATCCTGTGTACGCTAAATATGTTCGGCTATTGCGGAAACTCTCACTTTGCCAGCCAAGTTTTGTACAAAATTCTCCTGAACTTGCTTCATCAATTTTCAGCCAATCTGGTTAAGTTTTCCAAAACCTAATAAAAAATTCTGCTGAAAAGAGTTGAATTTCCAAGAATTGACGACGCTGAGAACACCATTTTTTTTAGAAAACTGGCATTTTAAAAGCTACGTTTAAGCAAATATGATGCAAAAACAACAATAAGAAAATCAATAAAGCAGTACTCAAGCAAAGGACGATAAATGTCAATATAACTTTTTATACATGAGGCAGCATCTAAAATGTGAATTCAAAGATTTAAAAACATACTGACTTCTGAGATTCCTAATAAACAACTGATGTTTGTTATTACGTTAAGACGCCGATTAAACATAAATGCAAAGCATAAGCTCAATGAAATCGATCAGTCCAACATTGTTCATTTCTACAAACGGCATAGTTGTCAATTACGCTGTAAAGGCGATTGTGGCCGATTACTAAAGAAGCGAATTCAAGAACATTTTAAACTAAACACAATCAGCAGAGCAGGTAAAGTTTCGGCAACAACAGAACTAATTTTATAAAAACTACACGCCACACCACGTGGGTTTCTAGTTGTTCTTAAAAAAATAACTAATAAGTGCTTCGTACAGTGGATACTGCTCTATGCAAATTGCGTAAACCTCAGCTAAATAAGCGGAGGAGTGTTCGTGCTTGATCTAAATATAAATTTGTGCATTTTTGTGCGTGTGTGCGTCTGTGCGTATGTGCGTATGTGAATGTGTGCATGTGTGAGTGTGTGCGTGTGTGTGTGCGTGTGTGAGTGTGTGCGTGTGTGCGTGTGTGCGTGTGTGCATGTGTGCGTGTCTGAGAATGTGCGCTTCCCGCTTTCAGATTGTCGTTGTAATGTGTATGTGCTTGATAAAAATTAATCCCTCTCGCATTCCAAGAATTGACTACGTAGAGTGCTAGATATTAAAGTTGAGTTGAGCTCTGGTGAAGAGAAAATAGACTTTCTAACATTTCGCGTATACCCGCCTTATAAAGAATTACTTCTATAACACAGAATTTGTTTCTCAATTCACAATGCAGACGCATAGCATTGGTTGAACTTACATTTATAAAGGCATTAGATTGTAACATTAAAGAAATTAAACGTGAAAAATAATACGAAAACAATAATTTTCAAACTATAAAAAAACTGGAAGTTTACCGAATTTGCGATCAGAATATGTTAAATTACTCGTGGATACATTTGGTTCAAATGTTATGAGGAAACAGCAAAGTCAAAGGAGTACATTTTTCAAATAGGACGTTTGGATTTGTAAGTTCAAAGCATTTTAATTGGCTAGCTATCATTATTCAAAGCTGCAAATTTGCAGACCAACTTTATAGACAAACTTAAGAAGCGGTATTCTGATTAAAATGCCTCGTGAAGAAAATTTTACGGAAAATCTAGCAAAATCGACTATTTTTGTGATATGGCATATGGTAGGTTACAAGCAATTGGGTACAGAAATAAAAAAAACATGCGGCTTGGCAATTCTCAGTATCGATGGTTAAGGTAAGCCCGTGGAGATCTTAAAGCGCTTTAGTAGATTTTCCAGCTGATAGAAATTAATTTCATAGGAAAGCTTAATGTTCGCATGCATATGTGTCCAATGATGTAGACCCTTGAGATGTTAAGCGAATGCGCGACAAATATGAAACGGAATTTATTTTTGCTTCAACCTCAGCATGGCTAAAAGCACTTTAAACACTTCAAGAAATATATCTATATTCGTGTGGATTAAGGTTATTATTGAATTGATGAGAAACAAATGTGCACTGAGTTGATATATATTTCTTTACAGAACTTTTCTAGCAGAGAACATAGATAAGATCATGCTCAACAGTAGAAAATCCATCGTATAATTGATGTCACCACTCAGAAATAAAAAAATACTCCAATAAACGAGCAACAACTGTAATATGAAAATGTATGAATACACGGCAGACTATTTTTCCGTCCATTGATAAATCTAGGCCAAATCCAAAAATCACAATCCACATCACATTTGAAAATATGGTAATCCAGATTTTATTGGTTTGAACATACAAATATTGAAGATTAATTATAATTTAAAACGAGTTTTCAAAATGAAGGGTTTGCTAACAATCATGTGTTCACATTGAAAATTGTTTATGTTAAATTTTTTTCAATTAAAGTTTGCTTCCTTCTTGGTTGCGGAGAACTAATATGAATATATACAATTATGCATAACGAATTGGTCAACTAGTAACAAGATAAATCATAGGGACCATGGCAAATTCATCGTTGAAAAACATAAAATCCCATGTAAGCATACGTATTGTGGTTACTGGTGACACATAAGTACAATCCGAAACTACGTAAACTGGATCTGTTGGATGGTACAATCACCCACAGAAAAACTGGAATGTATATCGACCAAATATCCAGCACTATTAAACCACGTATGTATAGTGGGTTTTGAGCGTCATGCTGGACTCTAATGGAGAGTCGCTAGTACGAATGAAACGCATATGTAGCTAACGTTATACTTTTTTATACGGACATTAACGTATTAGTCTGGTCCTTTCTGAACTAACTTGTAACAAGGTAAGCATTAACGAATACATAAGTGTATATATGGTCATGTTGAGGATCGAAATATGTGAGACAGCAGTTGTAGGCATCAAGTTTCATTATTAAGGAAAATAAACGAAAAAGTACACGGCTGCGTAGATTAGGCGAATGCAGACTGATCTAAGTCAAATATAAACAGCAAAATAAAAGTGTATGCATGGAATGATTTAAAGATCCACACTGCCAGTCAGAATCTTAAGCATATTCTTATATTATAAGACAACCCAGCAAGTTTTAGCGGAGAATGGCGGGAAGTATGCGCAAAAAATCATAAAAGAGCAGAAGAATATTAGGAACGCTCATAAAAACTGGCCTTTGTCGAATTCTTTATCTAAAGTTAGCGAAATTGAAGTAAACACCAATCCCATTGTGTTATTAACTACACGTCGAACAACATAGCAAATTTCTTGTCAGTCACACGTACTGATGCGTTTTGATCTTCAATGATCATCATCAGAATACGACGGCAAACTGACTAGCGAGAGTCAAACGGCATTGCATACATATGATAAACAAAATTCGATATGCAGTTCTCACGTCTATGAATTTAGCATACATTGTACTAGACTGGAAAATTTCGCCTGCACAATTTATCTGCAGGAACGAACATTAACATTTTGCAGCTTTCGTCACACACACATTTATATAGGTAAGATTATTAAACAATCAATGATTGCGCAGATGGTATGAACAATTCTTTAAATAAAATTTGCGAGCTTGAAGTAAACGTCAATCCCATTGTATTTAACGAGTTGAATTCACGAGGGCAGCAAAATGAGGTGAAACTTCATTTTTTGTACAGTTTGAAGTATCCACATTGAACGTGTAATATGATACTGGAAGCAATTTTCAGATGTTGAATTTTTGCTTGCTATGGCCAATTTGATGAACGTAATCTTTCACCTTTTGCCCATTAACTCAGTTTTTCAGACTTGTATCGGCTACTGATAAAACGCAAAGATTGATATGATTAGAATTAAGATTACCGTTTAATGATTCCTACCTAATTGTAATTAAATAAAGTTATAAAAGCAAAGTAGTCGCTAATATGAAATCGGCAATTTGGGCTTCAGAAAATGTTATATCCTCTGTTTTTTAAATAACTTGTTTATTTCTCTGAAGAATATAATAGTACAACCGTGTTTTTAATCTTCCCATGCCTTCACTTTTGTACTTATTCATAATTATGCATAACTATTCAATGTACAGCTTCTGCTGAGAGACATATTGAAAGAATAGTAGGCAGTGCCAAGAAAAGATGGGCACTAATAAATCGCAATATCTTATCGAATGACATAAAGCTTAAAATGTATATAATATGGATAAGACCGATACTAGAATATGCTGTCGCTACTTGGAATCCATTAAAAAAGGGTTTGTCCAATAAGATAGAAGCTGTACAGAGAAAAGTTGTGAAACAAATTAGTCCTATCTCCTGCACTATATACGCCTCTAGATTACAGTTTGTGTCATTGCAATCTTTGTGGTTTCGGAGGATGTGCTATTGCATAAATGTTTTCCATTTGAACCAGTGGACTGGTGCCTATATGACTCCGATAAGAAAGAGTCATGAAGTTGGAACTAGATCTGGACATTTGGCAATATCTCCTCCTTTGGTGGGGAATGTTGCGAGCAAGTTATTCTCTTTCTCGAAAATCTACAAAATTTATAACCAATTGCCGAAGGGGCTTAGAGAAACGCCTCCATCTAAGGTGTCTTTTAAAATTTTATCTACTGAACTTGAAAAAGTCTGCAATCCTGCTGATATTTTTTATTTTGATCATGATAATACTTTCTCATGGTTGAATAAAAGACAAGGATAATTGTTATCGGAAACAGAACTTCTTGAGATTTTTATTTTCAAGTTTTGTATTATTAAAATTGAAATGTTAAGCATTATATCATCTTGTAAGTCAACAATACATGCAATCAATTACTAGTCATGGTTCTCATTTTTTTGCAAAAGGTTACACTCGAAATATACCTTAATTTTTTCTTATTTTTGATGATGAATCTATTATTATATACAACAGAACTTTCTGATATTGATATATTGTACAGTACAACTAGTGAAATGTATTTATCTACATGAGACTAATGGCACATTTTTATGTGATGTGATATCTTTTTTTATATTGTACATTTTCCAATTTAATTATTTGATGGAACATGTCTGGTTTGAATCCAAATAAAGATATTCTATTCTATTCTATTTAATCTTAACAATTCCTGGGCAATATAAAGAATATACATGGCCCCACAAAAAAAACGTAACACTGTTATGAAGAAAATTAATCATTTGAATGATAAACTCTCTTGCGCAGTGCTGTCCTTGTTGTTGTGGATTTGACCGCATTTATCTTGTGCGGGACAATAGATAGCACTCTTAGGTCGGTAAAATCTTGAATTTTGATCATTTTCAGGTGCTCTGCTTATTGGCTTCGATTGATGGGTTCTCACTTGTCCCTTCTTTTTTGATCCTTCCATCAGCTGATTGACTGAAAATGACGTTGGATCAAGATTTTCCATTAATCATTTCTGATGAGATTGCATTATTCCTATTTTATGAAATTTTTATTAATCTGAGTTATGTAAATGGAAATCAAAAGGCTTGTGTGAGACAAACGTAGAAACTTCAATATCGATTACAGATACGCACAAACATTAATTACCTTGTCCTTGTTGGGTTCAACAATGAGTTTGTATCCACTGTCTTCAAATTAACTCCGAATATTTTGACTTCCGGTTTCGGAAGCCTTTTTCAATGGAAAGCACATCCAACAATCAATTTGACAATTAATATGTCAAGTGTAAAATTTTGATTAAACAATATAATTTATACTTCTTGCAAAGCATAAGCAAGACTGTCTTTTCACTAGGTAAGTGCATGCCATCGAAATGTAATTACAGTTATTCAATAACACATACTGACGACCCACTAGATAAGCGTACGCGATGCCTGCGTGTATGTGATTGTAGGATGTATTTTCCGATTAAAAAGGCTTCCGAAACGGAAGTTGAATTATTCGGGGACGACTTGAAGAAAATATAGGCAAACACCTTGTTGTGCGCAACAAGAATAAGGTAATTAATCTATTACCTGTTGTGCACTGTGATTCTTTCAATGTACAAACATTGACAGAATGAAGAATGTGGAAAATACACAATGAAATCCGATCAGAACAATGTCAATATAGAAAGAAGAAATCAAATACAGTTATTATAATAATAGCAAATTCGTAAGTCAATTGCAGCGATCTCCTTTAGGCATATACTTTTGAGCTTATTTATCCAACACCAGTTCTGTTGGCTTGATCTTTATTGGTTGGATCGTTTTTGCGGATGCACTCAGAATTTATTATTTGAGTGTCGTTCAGCCGAGACTTAATTATCCCTAACACTTCAATCAAAGTGTTCATTTGTGCAGACAATACTCTTACTAATTTTTCCAATCTGTCGGAAGCCATATTATTTTTCTCAACACAAACGCTTAATTTAATTTATTGGAGTGTGCTCTTATAAAACGCATCCATTTAGTAAAAAAAAATAAAATTATTATTATTTTATATTCAATTCTGCGACTCGAAAACTGCTTCCAACCTTGTGCTGACTTCTTCATCTTAATATGTGTACTACTATTAGGACTTCCTGTTAAATTCATGCCCTTTGAAGTAGTTTCGAGGTCGTGACATGTTTTCGTGTATCCGAAAAAATTTTAAATTGTATATTTAACAAAATGGAAAATACCAGAATCTTTGGAGATATTAGAATAGATAAAAATTACATTAAAAAACTAAGTTCATTATGCCGTCTTTTTCTTCTGCTGAACAATTGATAACACTCGTAAGTCGGTTAAATCTAGAATACTTTACATATCCAAGTGCACCAATTGTTGTCCACGAATGATGGGTTCTCACTTGTCCCTTCATTTTGAAGCCTTCCATCAGCTGCTTGTCTGTAAATGACGTTGAAACAAGATTTTATACTCTTTTTCTCCGAATTTTCGTGACTTTATTTCCAATCCCATCTTCAGTGATGACGCCAAATGCACAGGAAAAAAACTTCTGGCAAATGTTATGTCCTCATTCAAAGCAGATCTATTTATATTTATCTTAATTCTAAAAGTATTTTGTATTGCCTGCCCTAATATCCGGTCTTCATACCTTCTCTCTTATACTCAAATGTATACACAAACTTATCCATGTCACCCCCGCCCCTCACACAACAACCAATAAACACATATGTATACTCTACAAAAGTGACATTTATATAATAATTATAAGCAAATCCTGTTGATTGACATAAACACTTATCCATGATGTCTCTATTTTTAATTGCTGTTTCAGACGCGTAGAAGGATCAACAGAATTATTTTATTTTAATATTGCAGTAATCCTCAAATTCCTCGGTCTACCTAATTCCATCATGATTAAAATATGTTATAGAGAGAGGTTAATAAAACTGTTGAAAGAATATAGTATTAATATATCGTTTGGAAAAGGCAGAATACGGATATATATATATATATATATATATATATATGTATAGGATAACTATAAGCAAATCCTCTTGATTGACATACACGCTTATCCATAATGTCTCTATTTTTTAATTACAGTTTCGGACGCGTAGAATGATCAACATTTTTTATTATTTTAATATTGTAGTAACTCTCAAACGGGTAATAAATTTATCGTCTATGTATTTTAAGGATAATGAAAATAGAATGCTTTACCTGGGACTGAACACGGCAGTTCCTATAGAACACATATTTAAGAATGAAATTATTGCCGAAACAATTAAAATCACACAATTCCTCCCTAAAAAGTGGAAAACTAAATTTGAATTGGATGTCGTAAGCCGAATTATGAATTCAACATATTAAGATCGAATTTGCTATCTAATAAGTTATTATACCTTAAAGCGGATAAAGGTGGAGAAGCAATGTTAATGAATCAGAGGGATTATAATGATAAGATGTATGTCAAATTAAATAATAAAGATATTTATTATAAAATAATTAAGGACCCAATTGATAAGTTACAAGGTGAGGTCAAAACTTTAATTAATCAAATGTTTGGGTCTGGGGAATTAGATTCAGTGCTTGGAAAATCATAGTGTATTGTTTAGTAAAGATTCATAAACAAGATAATACACTTAGGTTAATTGTGAATGTTCAGAATTCTCCAACTTATAAAATGTCCAAATTTCAATGCCATAGAATAAGAAAATACACCTATTTTCTAGATTATACATTAAAGAACACTTACCACTATACTGACATTATTGGAAAATATCAAATATTAGATAATGATAAACTGGCAAGCCTGGATGTTGTATCTATGTATGCTAACATTCCGGTGCAGGTTGCATTTGACTTTATCCAACGTTGTTAAACAGAAAATCCTAAAATACTACAAGGTAGTAAAATGATTTTAAGGAGGATTATGGAATTGTTGAAAATGTGTATGTCCTGTACATACTTTATGTTTAGAAATAAATTATACCTACAAGTTAAAGATTTTCCTATAAGACAAAAATTATCCGTTCCAGTCGTTAATATTTACATGCATTATTTAAAAAAATATTTTATTCAGATCTCCCTCAAACCAAACTTCTATTAAAGATTCTTAGATGACATATTCTTAATTTGGAATCATGGGGATAATGAGTTGTAGAATTTTCTATATTTAGCTAATCAACTGGGAGAGGTAAAACTTACATTTAAAAAAAGAAGAATTAATATTTCTAGATGTAAAATTAAAGCAAATGGGTCAGTCATTAGAAAAAGCTATTTATAAGAAAGATACTTATTCTGGTATCCTCCTGAATTACTGCTCTAATAACCCATTTGGGATGAAAATAGACATTCTAATATCCAGCATAATTAGAAGTTTTACAATAGTGGATTTAAAATGTAGGCACAAAGAAATGATGAAATTGAGCGAAATATTCAGGATAATTGGATATTCGAAAAAATTAACAGATTAAGTCATAAACGAGACGCTATGGCGATTTAATGGAAAGACAAACAGGTAAGAGGTTTAGAAATGTAATATGATGATTAGCACATAACTCTGGTCATACTAGATTCCAGATTAAGTAGAAAAATAGGGCATTAGTAACAAAATACAACTTACGAACAGCTAAGACAATCAGTTAAAATAGACAATAAGCTAAGGAATCAGAAAGAAAAAATATAACACTCAACACATCAAGCATTTGAGATACCTTGTAAAGATTGCAAGCTCAGATATAGAGGTGAAACCATACGTCCAATAAATGTACCCAGAATGGAACATAAAGCTGCATGCAAATATGGATATAATCATAGATCAGATCTAGCCAGGCACTCAATGGAGACAGGTCATCAGATAAACTGGGATGGCTGTAAACGGATTGCACTGCAACCGAAATTGATAAACCAGGTTGATTAAGGAATCAATTGAATTAAAATCCGGAATGAACACCATGAATAAGAAAACCTGTGGAAAAAACAGATATATATAATGAAACCTTCTTGAATAGAAGGAAATGTAGATAAGTGGAATTAGATTTAAAAATAAATCCAACTTAGAGAGCGCGATTTGAAATTAAGGTAGTAAACGGAAAAATTTAGATGAAGTTAGAAAGAGGTAATTTGACTATACTTCTAGTGAATCGTGTGCTTTCGGTGGAACTTACATAGTTACTTATATTTTGGCATATATATATATGCATTTATAAAAAATTATTGATGTATAGAAATGTAACTATTTAAATAATACCTGGGAAGACCTTACATGATTGCTTATATGTTTATTTAGATATGCATATATATATATATATATATATATATATATATATATATATATATATATATATATATATATATATATATATATATATATATATATATATATATATAGCTCCGTATTCTGTCTTTCGCAATCGTTAGAATAATACTATATTATTCAACAGTTCAAATTAACTTCTCTCTATAACCTATTGGAAACATGATGCGATTTGGAAAACCGAGGAATTTGAGGATTACTGCAATATTAAAATAAAGTAATTTTGTTGATCCTTCTACGCGTCCGAAATAGCAATTAAAAATGAGACATCATAGATAAGTGTTTATGTCAATCAACAGGGCTTGCTTGTAGGTATTCTATAAATGTCAATTTAGTAGCGTATGCGTATGTGTATATTGGTTGTTGTGTGCGGGGCGGGGTGACATGGTTAAGATTGTGTATACATTTTAGTAGAAGAGATTAGGTATGAAGACCGGATATACTTCAGAATTAAAAAAATATAAATAAATTCGTCTTGAATGAGGATACCACATTTGCCACAATTTTTTTCCTGTGCATTTGGCGTCAACACTGAAGATGGGATTGGAAATAATGTCACAAAAATTCGGAAAAAAAGAGTGAAAAATCTTGTTCCAACCTCATTTTCAGACAAGCAGCTGATGGAGGGCTTGAAAATGGTGGGATAATTGTGAACTCATTAATCGAATCCAATAATCGATGCACCTGGAAATTGAAGTATTCCAGATTTTACCGTCCTACGAGTGCTATCAATTGACCCACATAATAAAAAGGCGGCATAATGAACTACAAGTAGGACAGCTCTGAGCAATATATCTAAACTTTAAAGTATTATAAAATACGTTTGATATTTAATGCACTAATTAAAAGAAGCAATGTACGCATGCAATACGTCGAGTGTATCACTGTAAAATGAACAAATTCAGTTAATTTAGTTCATGTCAATTATCCCATAATTCGCATTGAAACAAGTATTTAATGATATTTGTTTTCTATTTTTTAGTGCGCTTGTGTAGGTTTCTTTCTTTTCGTTCATAATAAAAGGCTATTTACAGATTCGTTTAAAATTTCTATTGTTTTAAATAGTTCTTGAATGAATATCTTCACAAAGATATATTTTTCACCAATAAAAGACGAATTCCTATCTGACTATTCTACCTGAATCAAAGTGTTCTATAGACATGTACGTAACACTGTAACGTAGGGGGTCAACATGGATAATATAATCTTGCCTGATATTTTATTTATTATTTATTTATACAATTTATAAATTAAATACTTTTAATCTGCACTTAGCAATTTGTAAACATGATATGTCGAGCTAAATTGCAAAATAACAGCCTCGATTTCCCTCTAAATGATGGACACTATTGTTGGTATTTAACAGCAAAATTTTAATTAGCTCTATTATTGTAAATTCTTCTCGAGTAATACGTGCAAATATTACACTTTGAATAGATAAATAAAATAATTTAATTGAAATATGTACGCCGCGTTATTCACACAATGAAGGCGTTTCGGCGTTGAACATTGTAGAGAATCATTTCGGGGCAATTTCTTATTACTGCTACATATACTGTGGCGAGCGTCACATCATCATACACGAATGCTACAAATATACACATGATAACAAAAATGGCAAAATAAATCGCAAAGGTGGATAAAAGATTTCTTTCAGAAGAGTATAGGGAACCAATTACCATTGGATTTTGATTTTTTTTCTCATCTAAAATTTTTCAAACTTATTGACCTGATTTATTGCAGTTAAATACTGTTTGTTGCGAAGAACTAATATATATGCAAGTATGTATTAGGTTTTGCGAATCTAGTAACAAATTAGTTCAGTTGTGACCAGAAGGATAAACCAAAGGCAGCATGAACGGAGAGTATAATCTCATGCACATTCGTTTCGTGCTTACTGGCGACTCATCAGTAGGAGCCGGTATTACGCCCTTTAACCACTATATATTTGGTAGAAGAATGTGGAATTGTACCGTCCTATTATTCCATAGGAGATTGTAACGTCCTATTATTCCATAGGAGATTGTACCGTCCTATTATTCCATAGGAGATTTTACCGTCCTATTATTCCATAGGAGATTGTACCGTCCTATTATTCTACCAAATATATAGTGGTTAAAGGGCGTAATACCAGCTCCTACTGATAAGTCGCCAGTAAGCACGAAACGAATGTGCATGAGATTATACTTTCCGTTCATGCTGCCTTTGGTAATATCTTTCTGGTCACAACTGAACTAATTTGTTACTAGGTTCGCAAAACCTAATACATACTTATTGACCTGATTGTTTACTACTTCATAATTTGTTGGTTGTTAATTCCACAAAAACCTATCTATACGTTTATTAATCAATTAATAAAATGACTAAGATTTATCTATATGTGATGTGTAAACATTTTATTTTGTTTATTAATTAATTGTTCTTCTAAGTTAATTGTTAATCATTTCTGCGTTGTATAATTGTTGTTAATACTAATGAATTTGAAGAATTACTAGCTTTAATATATACAGTTGCAAGAAATGCCGCTACGATATGAAACCAGCTATACATTACGTTTTAATTGAGGTCGTTCATGATTTGTCATTATTTTAAATGATTTTGTCATATAACTGAGCCATTGCATATTGAATTAATAAAATAGAAACACCCATTTCGTTCAGACTTACTTGGAATGACAAATCCATTAAACAACGATTACAAATTATAAGTGCAATTTACCGTGGGCTCATAATAGTTTCAAAAGCGTTAATTGCCTTGTCAGAACTCTTCCATAATTAAACATTAAATACGCAGCTATTAAAAATAATATTAAAGTTCGTTCTACTATTTTACCATATTATATCTACATGATATTTTATACGGTGGCTACGCTCCACGTAATTTTGAAAGACTACCATGTTTAGTCACCAATCTATATGCTCCCAATGCTTAGAAGTTTGGCCTAAGCTCGCTAGGAGGTCAAATTTATATCTGCTTACGTGTGTCTTTTGTGTGGTTTTACATTTGTTGAAAAACATGCGCAGGCATACTTATGCCTCTAGTCTCAGCGGTTTTGATAGTTTCAATTATTTAGATCTAGCTGCGCCAGGTATGTGTTAAGATGTTGAAATATCATTTAAGAAATGTAGTGCAATTAGTCGTAGAGATGTATGTGCTCCTTTGTTGATGTATTTGGTTTTTTTGATTGTGCGTACCAATAAAACCTGAATACAAACCATAACAATGATTATTAGTAAATTTATTAATGCCTTACGATACCAAGAAATGTATGGGTGTTGCTCTCTTTTTGCTTCAATTAAAATGAACGGTTACACCTTGATATTACTGATATATCCAACCGCGAATAGGCCCTGCTACAACATGTCTTCCGCTGCATGCTAATTTGAGCAATTCTGATAGATTGTAACGCTACGGAAGATTAATCTATACGAAAACTTTATTCTTTAACTTCCAGCTATCTGCGGTTTAAAATTAACAATTAGTTAAATGTACATTGGGTTTGAGAAAAATTCAATTAATTGTTTGTATTATTCTAGACAGATAGTCGTGGTCAAAAAGGAATATATTAATGCCGGATGTATAAATTGTAAACAAATGTATAAATAATGTGTGATAGAGCATATTGCTTTAAATCTTACCAGAGATGGTGTCTATACCTATTTTGCGCTTAGTAGAACGTACTTTATAATAGATCCAGAAGGATATGCTAGAGTCAGCACAAATAAATGTTAGGAGTTCATGTACACTTGTGTTTCGTGCTTACTGGCAATTCAGCTGTGGGTACCGGCGCTACGCCCATGGCTCACCATATAGAGCACTTTTGATGTGTTCCAAGTTTCATGGCGGTTAATGGGCGCAGTGCCGGCTCCTACTGATGTCTCATCAGTAAGCACGAAACGCATATGCGCATGAGATCATACCTTTTGTTCATGCTGACTTTGTCATGCCGTTCTGGATCTGTTTGAGCTAATATTTTACTAGTTACGCATTACATGTGCCTAATTGCATGCATAATTTGTCCATGTAACATAGAGTATATTAAAAAGGACTTTTAAATTGAGCAGGGGAGTGCAGGAGCAAATGACAAGAAAAGATTCATACTAAAAATATGTTATTACAGCAATTTAGTGGTGAAGAAAACAATTATAGAGCAATTCCTGCTTAACGGACAAAGCTAAATAAGCCACTAACGCATAGACTTACAGTCAAATTTTACAAGCAAAGTGGAAAATTTGAAAACTATTTTAATATAGTTTCTTGTTTGTGGACATTGTTTGTTAAGCCCCTGGCTCATCAGAATGAAATCAGTTTTTTAAAGCAAAGATGGTCATTGAAACATAGCATGAGGACATAGATGTCGTAAACCTTACTTCTGAGACAAGCAGGACGCTCAAAGAAACAAACTAATTTAGAAAATTTAGCAGCATGTGAGGATATGTCATATGATTAATGGCTTCTCATGTTTAGGAGACAATACTACGATTCAAGCACAATTGATCAATGGTTAAATCTAAGAGTATAGGACAATTGCAGGCGTACATTAATTAATGCTGTGGCACTACCAGATTATAAATAACATTTGATTTTAGTACAGATAGCGGTCATTTACAATGTAATCATGGAAATGTGAAATCCTTTTATTTTGCAGACGCTATCGGAGTACAGCTATTACATGTAAAAGAGCTTCATAAATATTTGTTCTTATATGAACTGTTTTTCTCTCTCCCTATCTCCCAATCTTTCTGATTATATATATATATATATATATATATATGCGGCTACATTCATGCTCCAAGTAGCATATTGTCTGTCGTAGAATAAAGATTGGCGATAGTATTCGAACTTCTAGTTAAGAGTTATTTTCAATCGGATCCAACCAGAGGAAAGACTTTCCTATGTTGCATCACATTAGACATAAATTTCAAACTAGATTGTCTCCAAACCATAGTGGTGTCTAGTGGGTTCGTGAATAGGCATATTATTCTTCTTATTGACAACTAGCTTATTAGGTATTGCGAAACTATTAACAAATTAGTTCAGTTGTGACCAGAAGGATAAATAAAAAGGCACATATACGAAGAGTATAATCTCATGCACATTCGTTTCGTGTTACTGGCGACTCATCAGAAGGAGCCGGTATTACGCCCTTTAACCACTATATATTTGGTCGAAGAATGTGGAATACTAGGACATTCTTCTGACCAAATATATAGTGGTTAAAGGGCGTAATACCGGCTCCTACTGATGAGTCGCCAGTAAGCACGAAACGAATGTGCATGAGATTATACTTTCCGTTCACGCTGCCTTTGGTTTATCCTTCTGGTCACAACTGAACTAATTTGTTACTAGGTTCGCAACACCTAATACATACTTGCATATATATTAGTTCTTCGCAACAAACAGTATTTAACTAGCTAATTATATGGTTATCTAATACATAATTATTGTATCGATTTAAATCCTGTACCTATTATTAATATGTGCATGTATATAGAGAATTTTGATTGGGGTACAAAAGTCCAATACGTAATCAGATTTCAGTTTACATAAAAATGTAGCTATGATCTAGAAAGGTTCAGCCTCCTTATAGTCTTATGTAATGTATAATTTATGCAAACATGATATACAATAATTTCTGATAATTTGATATGTTTGCAAGATGTGAAACCTAAAATATATTTTCTCATAATTCTCTATTACAACGTCAATACTTTTGAATATTTTAAGTGATGCCAAAATCACTGTCATACTGGTTAGTATATAATTTAAAATTGAGTGTAGCGTGCGGCAGGGTGTTTCAGCGGTTAGAGCAACTTATTCCGAAGCAGAAATACCCAGGTTCGCGCGCTGACTGCGAAACATTTTGGACAGTAAATTGTGAACCCCCAATAAGGACGAAATCGGTCTACGGGGTGAACTGCCTGTTCTACATAAAGCAATACTTGATACATGCTGAAAAATTTATGTACATTTTGAGACTGGTACTTACATCGGGATCGCAACCTCAATTTAAATAAATAAATGACAGTGAATTACTAGTTTTTATTTAATTACTTCACTCACTTGGACTTTTCGTTATTTCTCAATTTGATGTGGCGACGATTGGAATCAACCTGATTGCATTTCGCCAAGCGTACATCGACATATTTTGATATGATTCTAATCAGACAGTTTTTCATTGGTGCCCTGATGATAATGATAAAAGGTTGAAACGCGTCATTACGTGTGACTCATCGTAATTTTATACTATGTACTGGCTTGGATATAATATGATTAGTGATTACATTAATCTCGAAAATTTAATTTAAAGATTCTAGAAAACTACAGACGAGTTTGAATGTAGATGTAAATTGTGCGGTGCTGTCCTTCTTGTTTTTATTCTCGCCGCCGTTTTCTTGTGCTGGACAATTAATAGCACTCGTACGTCGGTAAAATCTCTAATCCTAAACATTTACAGGTGCATCGATTTTGGGCCATGATGGATTGGTTCTCCCTTGTTTCTTCATTGTGAAGCCCTCTATCAGCTGCTTATCTGAGAATGATGTTTGAACAAGATTTCCCAAACTATTTCCGAGATTTCGGGACTTCATTTCCAGTCCCATCTTAAGGGTTGACACCATAGTCACATGAAAATAACAACCTGTGGCAAATGTGGTATCCTCATTCAAGACAGATCAATTTATATTTATCTTAATTCCTAAAATATTTTTTATTGTCTGCCCTAATATCCGTTCTTCATACCTATTCTCTTATACTCAAATGTATACACAAACCAATTCATGTCACTCCACCCTACCTCCCCCTCACACACACAGCATATATAAACATACGTGAACTCTATTAAAATAACTTTTATAAAATAAGTATAAGCAAACACTAGCAATTGACATACACGCCTATCCGTTAGGTATCGATTTTTAAAAAAATTGCTGTTCCGGACGCGTAGAAGGATCAGAATAATTTTTTTATTGTAATCATATAGCAGTAATCCTCAAATTCCTGGTTTACCTTATATCATCCTGTATGCAATAGGCTTTAGATATAAAGAGAGGTCAGTAAATCTGTTGAAAGAATAAAGTATTATTCTATCGTTTGGAAAAGACCGAAACAGGGGCCTAATCTAACGAATCGTATCTCAACTAAATACATATTTATACTCATATCCGGTTTAATTTTTTTCAGCTAAATATCTGTGTCCAAACCATATACATATCTATGTATACATAAGAATTACATGTAAGCAACAAAATTGGTTCCTACGAATAACTTTGGGTATGTAAAATATTAGCAATAATTTGATTTTATTTATTTAAATTTTTTTATTTACTAAATTATATATATTTATACCAACATCTTAAATATAAATACCCTTTTATATATATTTCTACAAGCATATATAGATAATTAGATAAGCGGCCATGTGGGTTCTTTCCACATCTTTTATAATATCATATATCCATTATATATATATATATATATATATATATATATATATATATATATATATATATATACGTGTATACACCATATATAATATGAATATCATATAATCAGCATTGTAAGTCTCTCAACGGAAAAATTATATCACACAAAACACATTTTTTTAAATTTAAATATCTATTTATAGGCCTAGGTATGTATATATGTTTATGTATCTATGTGCAAAACAATGGGTTCTATGTTCTCAATGCCGCGTTTTGCGTACGCGGGTAATAGCTGTACACGGGCAGTTACACAAAGATCCGATATTTCACATTTTCCAATTTTGTTTTGTCTTTGATCGGGTTGACTCATTTTTACTTCAACTGGAAATGCGGTTCTATCACATCTTCGTTTACTGGCGACGTTTCGGTGCCTACTTTCCAGCACCATCATCAGGCAACACAACACTGATCACAATAGCAGATTTAAGCAAATGTGGTAACCTCGTTCCAAAACCATTCTATTTATATATATTTGACTCAACACTATTTTAATCATAGGATTTGTCTCAGTAACTAAACTCAATATATAACTTTTTATAATTAGCAGACCAATCATTACCTCACCTATACATCATCTCATCTCGTATGCAGAATATTTTAGGGGAGAGAGACAGTATCGAACCTTTTGTTATTTGTTATAACTGTATTGCTACTATGTCACGGTAATCAAAATTTAAAAATGCTAAAACTAAAACCTTGACTATCATATACTGTATTTTATTTAAAGCCGGGAACTCTAATGTATACAATGGTGTGTGAGGTATTGCGCACATAGCAACAAATTAGTTCAAATATGGAGCAGCAAGTTACGTAGATGGATGGAGAGTGAATGTTATAGCGACGCTTAGGTGAACGATTAAAGAGAGAAAGATAGAGATAGTCTGGACAACTGACGTTTTTCAAAAAAACTAATCGTAAGCACAATGCGAAGTTAATCAACTATTGGAAATAATTGCATAAGAATATTTGCTCATATGACTAAAATAATTCATTATATCTATATACATATATATCTAAATATAATATCGTAACACCTTTATATATATATATATATATATATATATCGAGAAAAAGGACCATTGATAATTATTAAACATGAATAATTTCTATTCTTATGGGTTCTATGATTTTTTAAGTACATAACATTCACCCTGAGTTTATAGTATATCTACTTTACAAATATATATATTTTTAAAGTTTTACTCACATTTTAGACGAATATATAAAAATTCATACATATACACGTCTACATACAATATCAACATATAAGAAAGTATGTGAGTTCCCCGTACAACTTGCATAAGAATCAAAATATTCTTCTACATATATAGTGGAAATATATAAATAAGCATTTAAAAAGCCATGTGAGTTCGCCCCACATCTTGTATGAATATATATAATCATCCATATATATATATATATATATATATATATATATATATGTCTCTGCACAATATATATATATATATACATATATGTATACACATCTATTATGCATATTTAGATAAACATATAAGCAACCATGCGAGTTTCTCTCACACTTTATGTAAATCGAAAATATTAATCTATATATTTACGTTTAAACGCTTATGCAATCTGAATATCTAAATAAACATATGAGCAAACATGTGAGGTCCTCACAGATATTGTTTAAATATCTTCATTTCTATCCATAAATAATTTTTTTCAAATGCATACGCGTGTACAATACATATAATGTATATTAATATATATATATATATATATATATATATATATATATATATATATATATATATATATATATATACGTAAATCAACATATAATTAATTATGTAAGTTCCCCCGAAAGCACATAATTCATTACAAGTTTATCCAAAAAACTATTCCTTACTTCAATTAAATTGTTCTGCTTGCTATCTCAAATTCATAGTCGCGGTCTCTTAGCTGGATTTATTTTTAACTCTCATTCATCCAATCTACGTTTCCTTCCATTCGAGAAGGCTTCATTAATTATGGGGCATAATAATTTTTTACAGATGTCAGATTTATGACGTTCCTTCCTAATTTTATTTCAATTGATTCCCTAGTCAACCTGGTTAATCTATTTCGGTTACATGGTGCAATCTGTTTACGGCCATCCCAGTTTATCTGATGACCTGTCTCCATTGAGTGCCTGGCTTGAACTGATCTATGATTATATCCATATTTGCATGAAGCTTTATGTTCCAATCTACGTACATTTAATGGACGTATGGTTTCAACTATATACCTGAGTTTGCAATCTTTACAAGGTATCTTAAATCATTGATGTGTTGAGGGTTATATTTTTTCTTTCTGATTCGTTAGCTTATTGCCTATTGTAACTGATTGTCTTAACTGTTCGTGTGTTTTATTTCGTTACTAATGTCCAAACTTCTCTACTTAATCTTGGATCTGGTAGAACTAGAGTTCTGTGCTAATCTTCAATTTGTTTTTTTAAATCCTTTACTTGTTTTCCTTTAAATCGCCTAGCGTCCCGTTTATGAATTAATCAATTAATTTTGCCGGATAACCATTTATCCTGAATATATCTTTCAATTTCATCAGTGTTTCGTCCCTTTATTTGAATTCTACTCTTTAAGACTTCTTATTATCATGGATTTTCGAATGCCTATTTTCATCCCAAGCGAGTGATTAGAGTAGTAATTCAGGAGGATAGCAGAATAAGTATCTCTGTCCTAGAAAAATCTTTCTATAATATCTGACCCATTCGTTTTAATTTTACATCCATAAATGATAATTCTTCTTTTCTTCCTTTTTCCAATGTAAAATTTACCTCAACCATTTGGTTAACTAAATACAGAAAATTCTCCAACTCCTTATCCCCTTGATTCTAAATTAAGAATGTCATCTAAAATATAAAAAAATAAATTTGGTTTGAAGGGAGATCTGAATAAGAGATTTTTTTCTAAATAAGGCACGTAAATATTAAAGACTGGGAGCGATAATGGTTGTCCTATAGGATTATCTTTAACTAGTGAGTAGAATTCATTTCTAAATATAATAAATTTAGAGGACATACAAATTTTAAATATTTCCATAATAATCATTTAAATCATTTTACTACTTTCTAGTATTTCAGGATATTCCGTTTAACAACGTTAAACACACTGTAATGCAACCTGCACCGGAATGTTAGTATACATAGATACCACATCCAGGCTTGCCAGTTTATCATTCTCTAATAATTTATATTTACCATTAATGCCAGTAAAGTATTAAGTGTTCTTTAATTAATAATCTAGCAAATATGGGTATTTTTTAATTTACGGCATATAAATTTGGACATTTTATAGGTTAGAGGATTCTAAAAATTAACAATCATCCTAAGTGGATTATCTTGTATATGAATCTATACTAAACCATGTAATCTGGGAGGCACTATATCTCTTTGTACTAATGATTTTCCAAGCACTCAATCTAATTCCCCAGATCCAATCATTTGATTAATTAAGGTTTTACCCTCGTCTTGTAACTTATCATTTTGGTCCTTGTTTGTTTAATTAAAAAATTCTTTATTATTTTATTACACATAAATCCTATCATTATAATAATTCTGATTTATTAGCATTTTTGCTCCACATTTATCTGCTTTAAGGCGTATTATATTATTGGATAATAAATCCGATCTAAATCTTTTTAATTCATAGTTCGGCTCAAATTTATTCTCTCTATCTTCAAACACCAATTTGGCAACATCCAATTCAAATTTATTTTTATATTTTCTCGGAAGAATTGCATGATTTTAAGTCTCCTTAATAATTTCATTCTTAGGTTTGTATTCTATAGAAACGGCCGTGTTCAGTCTCAGGTTAAGTATTCTCTTTTCATGGTCCTTGATATCCATAGACGACACATTTATTACCCATTTACACACAGCAGAATCGTTTGGAATATGTTTCGGGGTCCTACAGATTCCGAGGTTTGCTAGTTTCTCATTACTCCTAGCTTTCTCAGTGAACTCTCCCATGTATTTTAGGTCCATTGTATGTAATATCAAGATCAAACAGGATTTTATTCTAGTTTTTTTCTCTAATTAGTGCATATTTTCTTTTTTCTTGATTTCTTACCACCAATTTCATTAAATGTAGAGGTAGATTCTTTTTCAGAACATTTCCTACTCTATCTACTGAAATAGTGGTATGAACCTAAAGCATTTAGGCACAATATTAAGTTTTAAACATAATTTCAAGAATGAGGTATTTTCCATTTTTAATAATTTTTAAATATAAATTTTATTTCATATATTTATTTTTAAAAATTTAAATAAACTTATCGATGAATGTAAATGTAAATATTTAAATAATATCTGTGAGGAACTCACATAGTTGCTTATATGTTAATTAAGATATGCAGACTACGTATGGCGTGTACACGTAAATATATATAGATGAATATTTAAGATTTGTATGTGATACAAACTCTCATGGTTGCTTATATGTTAATCTAAATATGCTTAATAGATATGTATATATATGTATGTATGTATATATATATATTATACAAGTAGACATATATATATATATATACAGATATATATATATATATATATAATGATAATAAATTTATATTAGATTGGGGTGAACTCACATGGTTGCTTAAATGCTTATTTATAAATTTGCAGCATATATGTAGAAGAATATTTAGATTTTAGGGGAACTCACATGGTTGCTTTCATATTGATAATATATTTTGTGTAAACATGTATATGTATGGATATTTATATATTCATATAAATTGTGAGTTAATATATATATATATATATATATATATATATATATATATGTATATATGTACTTTCGAAATGCGAACTTTAACAAATTCTTTATATCACTTCTGTGCGCAAAAACAAAAAGAATTTTTTCGGATACAAGAAACATTTCTTTAGCATTAATCTACTAAAATATCTACTAATGAACATATCTTTATATATAAATTACAAAGTAAATAAAATATATGAATATAGAGAGAGTGTGAAATTGATTTATTTCCGTTTTTCACACTCTCTCTATGTTCACATATTTCTATCTTGTTTTGCTTTCCAATTTATATATAAAGATATGTTCATTACTCGATATTTAAGGAGATTATGCGAAAGAAATATTTCTTGTTTCTTTTTATTTTGCACACAGGAAAGGTACAATGAATATATATATATATATATATATATATATATATATATATATATATATATATATATGTAAAGAAGCTATACTATAAACTCAGGGTGAATAGTAGGTACTTTAGTTACAAAGAGTCTATTGTTTTGCAATATATATATATATATATATATATATATATATATATATATATATATAAATATTAACAAAGGTGTTTTGACCACTGTTTTCCGTAGAAGGACTCACATTGTTGCTTATATGATATTCAATATATATCGTATATATATATATATATATATATATATATATATATATATGGATTTATAGATATAATGGATTTATAGATATTAATAAAAGATGCGGAAACAACATCATGGTTGCTTATATGATTATCCATAAATGCACAAGTTATAGGGTATAGACGTATATATATGAATGGTTATTTATATATAAGATGTGAGTATAAATATATATATAAATGTTAAATTAATAGAATTTAAATTAAAAAAAAAATTATTTTAAATATATTATATACCCAAATTTATTCGTAGGAACCAATTTTGTTGCTTACATGTAATTCTTGTATATTAATAGATATGTATATGGTTTGGACACGGATATTTAAATTAAATAAATAATTATACCGGATATGAGTATAAATACGTATTTGGTTGAGATATGATTCGTTAGTGTAGGCTCCGCATAAGGTCTTTTCCAAACGATAGAATAATACTAAATTCTTTCAACAGTTTTACTGACCTCTCTGTCTATAACCTTTTGCACACAGGATGAGATTTGGTAAACCAGGAATTTGTGGATTACTGCTATGTGATTAAAATAAAAAGTTTTGTTGATCCTTCTACGCGTCCGGAACAGCAATTAAAAAATCGAGACCACAGAAAGGCGTGTATGCCAATAGATATGCTTTGCTTAAATTCATTCTATAAATGTCTCTGTAGTAGATTATATATATATATATATATATATATATATATATATATATATGTATTGTTGTGTGCTTGGGGGGTTGACGTGCACAAGTTTGGGTATACATGTGAGTATAAGAGAATAGGTATTAAGACATGTTTTTTCCTGTGAGTATGGTGCCAACCCGGAAGATGGGAGTGGATCTTAGGTCTCAAAAAATCTGAAATAGTTCAGAAAATCTTGTTCCATCGTTATTTTCAGAAGAGCAGTTGAAGGTCGGCTTCAAAATGTGAGGACAAGTGAGAATTAATCAGTCAAGGAAAAAAATCGATGCACCGGGAAATATAAAGGATTCAAGATTTTACCGACCTACGAGTGCTATTTATTGTCCCACACAAGAAAACGGCGTCGAGAATACTGACGAGCTGACAAATTGTCCTTGTTGACAAGAATTTTCCTTCAATCAAGCGTACTTCAAAGTGTTATTCCATTGAAAGATTGATAATTTATTTATTTAATCTTGTCGTATATTTGCTTGGCATACAAAACGTTAGCAAATAAATTATTTTTTTATTAAAATGTATTTTGAGCTATATAGATAAATACGAATTTCATTTTTAAAAACAACTCGCTAAACATGACGAAACCGCTGACGGCCATCGAAGTACGGCGGCAGACCGGCTTTTAGGATTCAACCATATAAGAATATGTTGTTTGGAAAAGCAAAACTACCATTCTTCCTGATTGCGGTAACATAATTAGCTTACTTGACTGGAATGTCGAGTGCAAATTTCCTGCCGCCTTCATTATATTCCTTTTGGCCATCGCTGATCTTTCGTAGCAATTATGTAATGCAGATTCGTGCTGCAGGCCTTCCTTTGTACAATGAAAATTGGCCGGTTCACCTTCTGAAAAACGTTGCTTATCTTACCTGGTAATGCGTTTTTGATATTTATCAAATTAAGCTTAGGTATGCTATTCCAATTTTATATTGACGGGCGAATTTCATTTTAATTATTTTGAATTTTTTTCCAATTTCCTATCGGCATTGAGATACCAAATAAAATTATTTTACACACTTAGCCAAAACTGTAAAATACCATTCTTAGAATCGCATTTTGGCACTCATTTTGTGGCAATAACTGTCATATCCGTTTTTGTGTAATTTTTGTTATTTAAATTTAGCGTCACTGTCTAAATAGTGTAAAATAGCCGTATAAACGCATCTGTCATGTGATATGTTAATACATATATGCTCTCTTCGAAATGAAGAATGTTTAAATGCTGTGTTTTTAAACGAATGATGCAATGGTTAACAAGTATATGAGATTACTGATGTCAAGTGAGACCAATGAACTGAACTGGTGCTAAAATAGCAGAAATTAGGAGTCGTTTTTTCTCTCGTTTTCGGTGAAATAAAGTCATTTTTGAACCAACACCTAAGATTTTATGTCTCACTGGGAATCACTAGCATTGAAGATGAATGAATTATTGCTTTCGTATGCTTACGTGTATGGGGATTGATCCACCCACCAATTCCATAGTATTTGACAAATTTTACAGTGCTTTTTCAGCATAGTGTCGGTTCCTACTTTTTAGAAGACAATATACACAAAACGTATGCGTCAATGTCGTTACGACGTTTGTTCTTGCCGTGTATTGCTTATGTAACTGGCCATACATGAACTAGCTTGTTACTAGATATGCTCCGCCTCTTATATATATTCATTTATGCTGGCAGTTCACCGTCAAGAATTAGTAAAATAAAATTTAACTATTTGAGCATGAACAGCTTGAGAACACAATGAATAAGAATTAATTGTCGCCAAACTTCCTTAGTTATCAATTGCGTACATCTGAATAGTTCAGCATATTTTGCTTTTTATGATAAAATTTTGGCTTCACACCAAGACAACCACCTATATTGTGAGAATAACTTACTATGAGACACAACGTGTCTGGCACAGTTACACGCGTTTACCTACCAAAAACGAAAGTAAAATGCAAAAAATTAACTATGCCACAAATATTACACAAAATCAATTAAAGTGTTTGTCTAAATGCTAGAGGCCTAATAATAAGCTTACTGTAGGCATACAACAATCCAAGCCACTACCTGTGACGAAATAATCATGATGGCCAAGTTACTAACACAAAGAGTAAAAAAAGTTATGGTGTGTGCAATTTATGATCAAATTATTATTATTATTATTATTATTATTATTATTATTATTATTATTATTATTATTATTATTATTATTATTATTATTATTATTCTTTTCATTATTATTATTATTTTTATTATTATTATTATTATTATTATTATTATTATTATTATTATTATTATTATTAGTAGTAGTAGTAGTAGTAGTAGTAGTAGCAGTAGCAGTAGCAGTAGCAGTAGCAGTATTATTATGTAATATTATATTATTATTATTATTATTATTATCATTATTATTATTATTATTACTTCTATAATTTAGCTTCTTTTTTCGATCATCCTCATTCGCAATTCCAATTTTAAACGGATAAAGTCTGTGGATGATGTCACCCTCTTCATTTATTGTAAGATATTTCTGTCGAATTGACACTAAGAGAAGTAAAAAGTTCTTTTGGATTAGTACATGTTATAAGTAAAATAGTTAAAATACGCATTAAGAGAAGTATTATAGATGGAACAAATGAAAACTTTAAGAACAGTTAAATAGCATTTATCATCTTGTGCGCAAGAAACTCTTTAGACTTCGTTTTTAAAATCTCACTTTGTTGTTTAATTAAACGGAACGGTACTTCACTAATTACAAAAAAACGTTAAATATATTAATTAAAGAGGTAGCAAGTTGCTTAAGCTTTCAGATTATGATGATGTCTAGAAAACTGAGCATTGTCTAAAGTATTCACAATGCATATATTGAAAATCCCTTTAAGAAGAATATTGTCTTCTGTGTGACGAACAGTAAATTAAATTAGATTAATATTAGGAAGTATTCAGACGGAATATTTCGAATAAAACAATATGGAGCATTTTATGAATGTATTTCAGAACGTATTTACAGTTTGAGTACAAAATATTGGCGTAGTTACTATAAGCGAAGTTGCGATCTTGATATAAACATCTGACCCATTAAGTGCATATACTTGACAGTATAAACTAAAAATTTTATAGTGTCGAAAATAGAATTCATCTATTAGATTGGTTTAGTCCTTATTGGGAACTCATCACGTACCGGGCTTATTTGATTCGGAATCTGGTACTCTAAAAAATGAGCCAAGCTGTCGCACACTAAACATAAAAAATATAAAACGCGTCAGCACAACTGACTGACGGTAGTTTTGATTAACTTTGCGCCTGATTCTTGTCTGTGGCATTGGCATTTATATCAAGATCGCAAGCGCTATTTGAAGATCTCTTATTACCACCCGTGTAATCAACAATTGTTTAATTTTAAAACATGTATAAAATTCCTTTTCGTGACCGCATAAAAATTGTACAGAAAAATTTTTAAGCACAATTTATGCGACACTACTGGTGGTGAGAGCTGCATATCTAAACTTGCTTTCAATATATATATATATATATATATATATATATATATATATATATATATATATATATATATATATATATATATATATATATTTCGCTTTGATCCTCGCTAGTCCGTTAACTAACGTGCTCTGGTGATGATCATAGAATGTCGAGACACATCAATGCATGTGACTGACGGTAGCTCTGATATGTTGTGCAAATGGTTAAGCAAAATATACTTAGTACCATTAAAAGCCTTGTTGTTTCTAGTTTAAGTGTGTTTTGCCTTTTAATGTGGTGTTGTTTTTGACTATTCTAGATCTTTTCTTTTACGCAACAATCATTTAGAATATTAGGAATGTCATAAAGCAAGTGTGCCAACTCAGGTTGGGTAGGTTTTTAGCCTACGTTAAAGCACATTGTTCTCCTTTTATTCACTACTTCATCGAAACTGGCAATCTGTAGGAAGTAAACTTACACAAGTATAAGACAGAATCGGCTAAAGAATTTGCATTCTTCCAGCGTTAACACCCAAGTGATAAGAAAAATTTGTAATTATCAATAAAGTCTCGTTTCCTATCAGCCCAACAAAATTTCATAGTTATTTGCAAAACTCCACACAAATCCTACTTAATACAAAGCATATTTTATTTTTTTGACTAGCAACCTGGTCAGCATAATTTGAAGCTACATTTTTCCCAGATGCCTATTTTCGATTAATAAATTGCTCAGCTAAGTTCAAGATTGGGCCAAAACAGAGCAAGATTTAAATGGCGGAATTAGGGTTCAATTCATGATTTTGTCTTCAATTTGTAATGAAGTTCTAGCTTCGGCTTTATGATAAAAACGATTTCTTTAACTGCGTGCTTTATTAAAATAAGGATGCTTAACGTAAAATTCTCCGTTTCGGTAATACTAAACTGTTTCCCACAATAAAATCTGGATGTCTCAAGCCGTTGTGTCATTTTAAATCAAATTAATGCTTATCATACGAATTCAATAAACTTGTCTAAATTTAATTAAAAATAAATTTCGACTAACCTAAATTTATTCTGGATAAATGTGAAATTTTCCCCGTAGCGTCTTACTAAATTTGGAGCCGCTCCTAAATGTGACGTTTGCGACAGAAAAACGCACTTTTACATCCAAAACTCCAATTACCTTAAAAATTTCCGAAATTAAGCGGAAAATATATCTGCAATGAAAGCAAAATAAATGGTTCCTCAAAATCATAGCATTTTGAGCTAACCCTCAGGTTTTCACTATTATTGTTTCAACTTCATGTTGTGACAGCTCAATTGGTCTCTTTAAAAAGTTGCATCAAAATAATCCTAATAAGTTCTCATTTTGAGTTGGAGTGAAGATTCCAAACATGAGTAGATGGAATGGTTTCCAAACAACTTTTAATTCTTACACGAACATTGGTTGCGCGGGCGGTGATAACAATTATTATAATTAAGGTTGCGGTCTTGATATAAGCACCTGACCCATTAATTACTTATATATGTCAGTATAAACTATGTATCGCCTTTTCTACACGATACAACCCTTAGTTTATACTGACATATGTAATTAATTAATGAGTCGGGTGCTTATATCAAAACCGTAACTTCGATTATAATAATAAATTTTAATTCTATCAGTAATTTTACTAAAAGCAGTCGAAGATAAATTTCTATTTATTATGACTTCCGAGGTGAATTCACCAGTAAAGTCATTAAATTCTTTTTGTGTCTGTAGTTTTTGAAATAACATATGAATTTTTATGCTCATTTCATCTATGTTGCTGATAGATAGTTATTAAAAACCTTTTGGTGTGAATTTTCTCTTCTTCACTCTTTTTTACTCGTTATTTCTCTCGCCCACATGTTCTTAGTCGCAAATGTGCTACCAACCGTCCCCTTTCGCTATTCTCTGTAACTGTCTCAAATTTTAATTTGTACTATCGTGCCTTTACGCGATAAATATAACAGGATAATTTTGGATGTTTCGGTTGCTAGGTAATATAGTGGATATTTTTAGCAATTTGGTGTAGACTGATATCAATGGAAAGTATCACTACAATAATGTCTGCAATATAAAATAACATATCAAACTTGCCTTGAAGAAAACACTTGAATATTTGTTTTCCTCTATTACGCGAAGCATCTGACTATATTATAAAATACTAAACCATTTTAATGATCTTAATTAGTTTAAATATAAGTGGGTTCTTATTATCCACTGGTGTAAAATTAATTTGCATCATTTGTTAATACGCATAAAGTGGCTTATTTTTTCTGCCATACTATTTGACTTTTTCGTGCATGTCACATTTCTAGTCGCAAGAAAAAATATTATAATTATACATTTAATTTATATCTCCGTGAGTTACTAACGTTTTTGACTATTTAGCTATTAATATTGGAAACCATCTTAAAGGCATGTTGAAATGTGGACTAAATTTTCATGAAGGGAAATTTGAGGCTTTAACGTTTTTTATACAAATATTATTTTTCATGCAATTTCCTGTAGTGTTTGAAATTTGGTTATTAATTAAAAAGGTCGTTCATGTTTGTTAACTTTTTAATATGCTAAAAATTAAATATAATAACGATTAACATTATTATTATTGGTGTGATCAATCATACATATTTATTTTATTTGATTGCGAAAGTTACAACCACCGAAAAAATTAAGATATGCTAAAATATATCCATTATTATATTTACTAAAAAACTTGTTTTCTTGCAAATAAAATGTTCAGCTTAATGTGTACAAATTTATCAATGTACACATAACTAAGAAATATGACGGTGCAAATATGACAATTTAAAAAAATTCAACCAAAAATGACGTCGTCTACCGTTTCTCTACCTTGATCACCGTTCTGCTATCAGAAAAATAATTCAGTCAGAAAAAACTGTCATTTGCGAATTTGGACTAAATGTTTGGTCAGTAGACAACAAAGTGCAAATATCAATTTCTGGTATTTCTTGGCAATGAATCTGAATAAAGTCAATTTCTTATTCTCTCATGCACGTGAAGGTCATTGTAATAAAAATCTTGAACACCCATTAAGGTAATTAACATAGGCAATTATTTACCAGTTTATCTCTCTGCAAACGGAGTTCCATGTCTGAATTTTTTCTGCTTAAATTATATTCTTCCTATTAGATTAACAAATTTTTTCGTGTTCCACTATATATTTTTCAGCAGATTAATTGTTCCTTATCTACATAAAAAATGATCTGTAATTGGTATTGTGAGATAAATCATGCATTTATAAAGCAGGGTAATACAACACAGTTAAAAACGGTCCAATTTCTTTTCCCAGAACTCAAATCTACTGTAATAACTGGTACTTTATATAATCGAATGCAAATATAGACTATTTAAAAATATATATATATGTATTCAAATAATATTAAAGCTTATTTTGTTTATTTATTTGTGATTACTAATATCGCATACACCATCCTCCGTTGTACGTAGCACAGTTTCACACTTAAGCTTTGAAGTGAAGCTGGAAATAGACATGTTATGCAATAGCTTGTTAACAATCTATGTTTTCAACTATTGCAGAAATGTCCTCTTCTTTGTCATCTGTGTTTGGTCTAAAATGCTATTACATAAATTCGGTTCATTAGTATTCGGCCAGTGCGGCCTACAAAGCGCGTTGATATTAAATAGATAAAAAAATATGCCATTCGATCGGAAGGAGCTAAGCATCTACACTTTTGTTAAGCAAGCGTTTTCTTGCATGAAAAAAACAATACAGTTCTACATCTGGCTTCCGAGAAGTCACTTCATTTTGTTACTTTGGAGGAAACTTTCGGATTGCGCGCAACCTTTTACAGTTATACTGACATATTTCATCGTTGGGCGGGTTTTGAGCATCGCCAGATATTGGCATTGAACAGATTGTCGTCACTCTTTAGGTTAAACTAAATACAAAATTTATCTTATGAGTAATTGGGACAGTGTTGTGTTGATAGATGTACTGTCCAGACCAAATCTGCCTAATGTACGTTTTTCTTTTTATACTTCTATATTTCTGCCTCATTAGCAACAGGCCAAGAAAAAACAGGGCTTTACAATGAGGTTAATTACGTGCGCAAGTAAACTGGATATGATGGTGTCGCGTTATTTAAAATCTTTTAGCATATCATTTGTTTATAGATCTTCATTTTTTTATTGAGAAAATGCTACGTCAGAAGTGCATGGTAGCCTTTAGGAATAAGTGGTGTTAGTTCTGATGTTTCCATATGGAACGTGTAGACATCTAGTAGGAGACTGACTAACGAAGTGTCCATCGACACTCCATTAACGAGCCTGAAATATTTTACATATTTCTATCTTGTCTTACCTTTCAATTTATATATAAAGATATGTTCATTAGTATAAACTTGAGGAGATGATGAGAAAGAAGCGTTTCTTGTATTTGATAAAATTTTTTTATGTTTTTGCACATGGCAAAGGTAAAATGAATTTTATTAAAGCTCGCATTTCAAAGGAAAGATTGGTAAATTGCTGGCTATGAAAATCTAGGCAAATTGACTTGATATTTTAACAATAATTGATTGCGTGGGTGGTGGTAATAATTCTTTTAATCAAGTTTGCGAGCTTGAAGTAAACACCAATCCCATTGTATTTAACCAGTCGTCGAACAACATAACAAAACAACCGCCAGCCGCAACGCACTGACGCGTTTCGACCTTCCTTGATCATCATCAGAGTACGACGGCAAACTGACTATCGAGGATCAAACCGCATTGAATAAATATGGAAATCAAAGTTAGATATGCGACTCTCACCTCTAGCAGTCTCGCATACATTGAACTTAACTGGAAATGTCGGCTGCACAATTTCTATGCAGTCACGAACATTAAAGTTTTTGCAGCTTTCGCCACATATAAATATATAGGCAAGCAAAATTCATAATCCTCATTCAGATAAATGAAAGAAGTTCTGAAATATTTTAAATATAAACTGGCAATTATTTGTGTGTGTGTGTGGGGAGGCGGAGGTAAGTTTCCCATCATGTAAGTTTCCCACCTCCTTTTTGTCATGTATAACTTATACGTAAATAATGTCTTTAAATAAGTGATTATCTAACATATCAGATTTTACACTCGAGTTGAGTTCTGTCGAAAAGAAAAAGGCCTTTTCAACTGTGTTCTACATATCTGCTTTATAATGTATGCATTGTTTCACACATCACTTATTTCTAAATAGGAATAAAAAATAGGTCATATTGTTCAAGATTTATATAGATAACATTTACTTCAACCTCGCAAACTTGATTTAAAGAATTGTTACCACCACCTACGCAATTAATAATTGTTAAATTGTATTGCCTATACATTTATATGTGTCGAAAGCTACAAACAGTTAATGTTCGTGACTGCATAGAAATTGTGCAGCCGACATTTCCAGTCAAGTTCAATGTATGCGAGACTGCTAGAGGTGAGAGCCGCATATCTAAATTTGATTTCCATGTATATTCAATGCGGTTTGATCCTCGATAGTCAGTTTGCCGTAGTATTCTGATGATGATCAAGGATGGTCGATACGCGTCAGTGCGTCGCGACTGGCAGTATTTATATTACGTTGTTCGACGACTGGTTAAATACAGTGGGATTGGTGTTGACTTGATATTTTGGCTGTCTAACAAACGAAAATAAATATGACATTATTATAATCAAGGTTGCGGTCTTGATATAAACACCTGACCCATTAATTACTTACATATGTCAGTATAAACTAAGAATTGTATAGTGTAGAAAGGCAATTCATCCAGTAGACCGGTTTCGTCCTTATTGGGAACTCATCGAGTACTGGCCAGAATTTGCCGCGGACAGGATACGAACCTGGCCACGTCTGCTTCGGAATCTGGTGCTCTAACCACTGAGCTATCCTGCCGCACACTACACTACACACAATTTTCAGTTATATACTTGATTATAATAATTGTTATCACCACCCGCACAACCAATGTTCGTTTAATTATATAAATGTTCATTTCAATACCATTTCCCCATGTAATGTGGTGTCTGTTCAGTAATGACAGATTGGGCATGGTTAGTTGGAACTTTAGGTCTAAATGGATGCCATATGAGCTCCACCTAAAGGAAAAATTGACTAACCAAGTTACATTAGTTAGTATATAACTGAAAATTGTGTGTAGTGTAGTGTGCGGCAGGATCAGCTCAGTGGTTAGAGCACCAGATTCCGAAGCAGACGTGCCCAGGTTCGTATCCTGTCCGCGGCAAATTCTGGCCAGTACTTGATGAGTTCCCAATAAGGACGAAACCGGTCTACTGGATGAATTGCCTTTTCTACACTATACAATTCTTAGTTTATACTGACATATGTAAGTAATTAATGGGTCAGGTGTTTATATCAAGACCGCAACCTTGATTATAATAATTGTTATCACCACCCGCGGAACCAATGTTCGTTTAATTATATAAATATGACATGTCTAAAACTATTCGCATATCTAAACTGTGATGTTGATCGATTTTACTTTTCCTACACAATGAATTATATATGACAGTTTTAAACGCCACACAAATTAAAATATTATCCTGTCCAAATGCCTTAAATTAAGCTTCACGTTTACTAATTATAGTGAAGCTTATATATGTAAGATAGTCTTTTATAAATATAAATTACCTGACAAGTTGTTACAATTGGAATTCTATTTTATCTGTACTGGGCTTTTAACAATTAAATTTATTTGCGTTTGTTTACGTTATATTAAAGCATTCAACTATTATTATAAGTATTTAGCAAATGTTCTTGTATTTTAAAAGAAACAGCTAAGTTTCACGCATTCTTCCATTGCATTTCAAAGGCTTCATTTTACACTTAGAATTACGTAGACAGTAAAATTCATTATCTTGAAAAATATTAGGAATGAGCGCATTGAGATATAATTGGATTTACACAGGTACCTTATATAAGTAAAGGTTGAGAGCTCGAGACAAACAATATTCGCATTATATACATATTTGTCACTATAACTAAGCATTGTATAAGATAGCAAAGGCGTTTCGTGCAGAAGATTGGTTTCGCTCTTATTGGGAACTCACAAAGTACTGTCTAGAATTTTATTCCTGACAGGGCTTGATCCGGGGCAAACTTGTCTTCGAGCTTGGGATTGTATTCAATGCGCCACACTGCCGTATGCTACATACAGTTTTTTATAAAAATTTTCCTTCAAGTCGAGCCTACGCGGCACTCCTCTCTATCTGAAGTTCGAACTAGCCGCTGCCAATATGTCACTAAAGATCAGACATTACGCCACCTGGGAAAGTGGTTGTTAAATGAAGTTTTATACAATTGAAAATAACAAATTGCGCAGTAGGTGAAAACAATTATGAAATGCAAGGTTATGAGATTGAGGTAGCCTTATAAACTAAGCCCTGTATAAGGTAGCACAGCTAATTTTCCAGTAGATCAGTTTTGTCCTGATCGATAACTCGTCAGTTAATGTCAAGAAAGAATTTTAATGCACACGGAGCTCCAATCGAGGCACATTTACTACAGTGTCTGGGACTCTATCCATTTCGCCATCTAGCCTCATGCTACATACATTTTTCTGCTATCTACCAGTTTACGTTTTTGTTTCAACTTTCCTTCAGCTAGAGCCTATGTGGAATCACTTTCGACCTAAAGTTCCAATTAAGGACAGTACTAAATTGCTTTTGCTATCTTATACTACGCTTAATTTATATATATATATATATATATATATATATATATATATATATATATATATATATATATATTATGAGATAAGTGTCTATCTCAAGCTCGCCATCTTGATTTCAAATGTTGTCACTGCCTCGCGCGCAACCAATTATTGTTAAACCAAATAAATATTCAAATCATTAACAATTCTTCAGGTCGCGTGTTGTCAGTTCAATGAAAACAGATTTTGGATGTCTGGTTGGATCTAAAAGTTGAAAGAAATGTCAAATAGACTCCAATTGAAGGAGTGGCTAACCAAAAGCTTGTATATAATTGTATATAACTGAAATTTATGCATAGTGCGCGGTAAGGTAGCATAATGAATAGAATTTAATTCCCTCACGAAAGTAAGCCCTGTCCCAGCAAAATTCTGGACAGTACTTGACTAGATCCACATAAGTCAAAACTGGTCTATTGAATGGCTTGACTTTGCAAACTTTTGCTAAGCTTAGTTTATACGGAAGAAATATTTATTATGAGCTTGTTTTTTATCTCATGCACGCAAACTTTATTTAAATAATTGCTATAAACACATGTGCAATTAAAGATAGTTTAAATGCTTTACGTTTTACTTACCTCGAATTTCCGTTATAATCACCAATAAAACTGAACATTTTGATTTAATGTAACTTAAATTATTAATGAGAAATTTGTTGTGCTTTTGAATATGTCCGCTTACTATGAGCATTTAGCTGTAGGAATATTATCATCATTTGAAGGAATGTTTTTTGTGCGGTACTGAATTAATTGAAATTACCTGATCTGCGTTTTGACTAACGCAGCTTTCATTGTTCCAGTAAATTTCTTTTTTCCTAATATTTCGATCTACATTACCGTAGATCTTCATCGGATGCATTTCACGAAACAACTGAAGCAAGTGTGTTATTTCCTCTAGTCATAATATTTATATACCTCAGACTGACCTTTCATTAGATATTCGTGTGTCACATGTGTGTGTGTGTGTGCATTTTTATAACCGTTGTTTTCATCTAACTAATTTAGACCAGAGTGGCTGAGTAATAATTATCAATTGTATGCAATAATTATTCGTTTCTTTACACACTTAATGTAAATGACGTAACTGAGATGGGGAGACCCATAATTCAGAAACACTCGTCATAAAAACATGCCATGAGTGATTAAACCAGAAGTCCGAGAGACTAATGCACATGTTAAATTACAATTCAAACCACTAGGTTGTACTCAAGATAGATAAGTTAATAACAGTTATTGGCGCACGCCACGCATGTCCATGTGTATGTGTATGCATAACTAAAAAACTTGGTTAAATTATTTTATTTTGATACACAAGTACGTACATCTAAATGAAACTGCAGTCAATAGACATTAATTTACCCTTTGCACGCGTCAGACAAATTATTACTTTTAATTATTGTACTATTAGAATATTCTAAACGGGTAGGGTGGGGGTGTAAAATAGAAAATTAAGGTTGAAATCACTATTTGTTTTAAAATCAAATGAATAATTAGAGATGAAATTTGAAGACTATATTCATAATTATTTTTTAATTTCTTGAATAAAAGCCCACCAATTAGACAATCTTAATCTGATGTTCTTAATCTTTTACTGGAGCTAGCTTCAGTTACCAATTCATGCAATCGCCTTTTCCTTCCACTAGCTAGTGCAGTATTCCAAATCGGACCTAAAGATTTTTCAACAGCTGTTTCATTCATAATATCATCTCTAGATTTAATTTCTATAGATTCCCTAATCAATCTCGTCACCCTATTATGACTATATATTGCTATGCGTTTGCATTCCTCCCAGTCGATAGTATTCCTAGGCTCCGCTACATGACGAGCAAGATCTGATTTAGCAATATGTCCATACTTACACGCAGTTTTATGTTCACCTTTTCTTACTTTGATTGGACGCATGGTCTCACCAACATACTTGAGACTACAATCATTGCATGGGATCTCATACACTCCTGAAGTGTCTAAGGGTTCAATCTTTTCTTTTTGGTTAGGGAGTATAGTGCCTAGTGTAAGGGGCTGTCTTAAAACGGTCCTTATATTGTATTTTAAAGCTATTGATTTCACTTTCCTACTTAATATAGAGTCCGGTAATACCATGATCTTCCGCTCTTCCTTCTCCTTATCTGCTTTTATGTATCTCAAACTAGGATTAAATGTCTTCACCATGTCCCTCATTGTTGTATCTATTAAATGAGGAGGGTAACCATTAGTCTTGAATATGTCGTATAGTCTGTCGATTAGCTAAATTTAAGAAATTTACCAATTCATTGTCACCATGTTTCCAGATCAGTAATATATCATCCAAGAAACGTAGGTACAATTTCGGTTTTAATGGAGTCTTATCCAACAGATTATTTTCCAAATAATGCATAAAGATATTGGCTATTGGGACCGACAAAGGTTGTCCCATTGGAACGCCTCTAATTTGTTTATAAAATTCGTTACTAAATTTAAAGTAAGTGGAGGACATACAAATACACATCATCTCCATGACGAGACCTAACGTCATTTTGCTTCCTTTTAAATATTAATGGGTGATCAACTAGGAAACGTCTAAAACAATCCAGAGCCTCAGGTACCGGTATATTTGTGTACATAGATACTACATCTAAGCTTACTAATCTATCCTTTTCATCTAGTACAAATTTATCAACAATTTCAACCAAATGATATGAGTTAAGCAAGGTATGTTCTAAGAAATAGGAATATTTTCTTATTCTATGGCACAAAAACTTTGAAATTTTATATGTTGGGGAGTGTTGTACATTCACTATAATTCTTAAAGGATTACCCGGCTTATGCACTTTAACTAA
>JAQBSW010006956.1:0-44494 GCA_029291075.1 Eudiplozoon nipponicum
TATGGCATCTTTTTGGAGCTAAAGTTTCTACCAACCACTTCCAGTTTGCTATTATAGAAAAAGCACCACGCTATTTGGGAAGTGGTTTTGAATTGAATAATTTTATAACTAAATGAACATGTACTCTTACTTTTAGTGTTTTTGTGATGAGGACAATAGTATTGATCAATTAAACGAACATTGGTTGCGTAGGCCGTGATAACAATTACTTTGATCAAGATTGTGATCTACACCTGACCCATTATGTACATACATTTGTAAGTATAAATTAAGTATTCTGTAGGGCAGATAAGGCGATTCATCCAGTAGAACCGTTTCGTCCTTATTGGGAACTTATCACGTACTGTACAGAATTTGCCGCGGACAGGGCTCGAACCTTGATTATAGTAATTATTATCACCGCCCACGCAACCAATGTTCGTTTAATTACAAAAAATAGTGTCATAAATTGCATACAGGATCTCAAATGACTTAGAAAGAATTTTTCGATACATAACGAATTCTCATGGTCCCAGAGTATTTATAAATCTAACTAGAATTACATTGACTTAATGTGGCAAAATGGGTGAATCATAACACCAACTGAAGAGAGATTCATTAAAGCGTAATGCTTGAATGCTTCATGTCAAGAGCCAAAACAAAAATCACAATCTCTCCTAGAAACAATAGTCGTAGAACACTCTGTAGTAGTCAGAAAAAATTTTCCGCGTCGCCAGTTGTTATTTATATACATGATCCACCTTCTAGTCTATGAAATCTATCGTATAAGTAAATAAGAACCTATAAGTACCAGCCCACATATTTACTACATTTGAGAAAACGTCTTAGGTGAAGAGCGTTTAAAATTTCCTCTAATTTCATGTCGGAAGCAAAAGAGCGTTGGGCTTCTCCGTGTTTTATTATTCTGCATACTCAGTGCAATACAAAACAGTTTTCAAATGACAGATACTGCCAAAGAAATTATTTAAATATTGAAATCGCTTCAATATCAAACCGTAATAAATATAATAACAGACCTGGATGTATTATTTAAAATCAGCCAAAGGACAAAATCTCTCCCAACGTTGAGGCACAGATTTTTTAGCATTCAAATAAAAAAAATCTTATGAGTAGATAGTTCAAAAGCTGCATGAAACGAAAAGCATACTCGAAATGATTGAAGAAGAATATCTATTTGAAATTTAAAGCAATACTATTGAGCATGTATAACGAAAATCATAAGCCGACTTGGTCTCATCAAATTCAACGTGGTTCAACTGGAAATGTACGGCTTTGTTGATAATTAAATTATGGTCGTCGTGCTGAAGAAGATGAAGCGAAAATACCGGCTGAAATGTCTCCAAACAAAATAAATTATGATAGAAACAAAAAAACCTTGTTCGCTACAAGAAACAGGAAATTGCCAAAAATAGCGGACGAAAACCAATGTTAAGAAAAAACGCATATCCTTGGTGGAAACTAAATCGATCATTGACTTATTGGTAGCATCCGAAAGTATATACAGAAAAATGTAGTTTGATAAGCTCTCAGACATAAAGTGAAATTTAAGTCATGGATATACCAGCATAAATTCATTAATGTAGAGGTTAGTACGTTTCGATGCCATGACCTTTCCTTAACGAGAAATTAAGCGCGCTTTTCTCAACATCGCTCTATTCTGCCCCCCCCTCCCCCTCTCGAAAATAGAGAATGAAGAACCAGACTGACAAGAAATCTGATCAAGGTAAAAGTATTGGATTCGCAGAAACGTGTCCTCTAGCTGTGTCCAATTAGTAAATTCAGGAATTTGCGAAGAAAAGCAGAGTACAGTTTCAGCTGACTGGATAGACCACCCAGAAATACCAATGTATCGGCATAAATTACAAGGTCACTTTGAAAATAATTGTTACCTATAATACCGCATATTAGGAACACTGTGATGCAAATTATGCTATGCAGATGTAGAAACAAAAACCGCGACAAATGGACACAAAAAGACTGAAAAATATGAAACAAAATAACGCATTGTTCTTTCACAAAGTCGGCGATGTACCTTCATGCAAATTTTAACATTCAACGACAAAAAAAACAAAAACCAGTAAAGTTATATTTAGAATATTATTGTGTAATCGATGCAAATTAAGATTATTGGCTAAACAAAACAAGCAATTTACTATTAAACACAGCAGAATTTGCAAATATTTTCAACAGAGCTAGTATTTAACAAAAATTTCTATTTCCAAGTTTTCAGTTACAAGCTAGCAAGTTACTCCTCTAGACACACGTAAATGTTTACAATTACCGTAAAAACGCAAAAATATAACTTTAAGTTTACCTGAGACGTGAGCAGCAGCAACGGCGGCCGCAGCAACTGAATTTGATGAGGCCGCGAGCCACGCTGCGGCTGCAGCCTGAGCGGCCATATTATTATGTGAATTGGCTGACTGAGCGCCAGACATTAGCCCGGCGGCAGCAGCTGCAGCAACTTGATCGATGAAAGTGCCATTGTTGCCATCAGCATCACCACCACCACCACCACCACGACCACCACTGCCATGACCAGCGGCTGCTGAGAGAGGAGAAGGGGACGACCCAGTGTAAACACCGGTTAAACACGATGGGTGCTGCTGATGTGGTGGTGAGTTGGCAGGTAGTGGGGGCGAAACACATGAACTTCCATGTGCCATACTAGACGAAATATGTGGTGTTAGAGGTGGTGATGATGATACTCCGCCAGTGCGCAATGCTGCGATTTGACGAATTTCCATGGCACAATGAAATTTCACAGCGTTTGGTTGACGGCCAATACGACTACCTAAATAGACAACCGACACGAAACAACAATACGTATAATATTAATAACAACAGGTTTTCAAAGGAAATATTTAATGGCAAATAACAGTAAACCGGTTTGGCGCTTGTTTTTGAAATTGACACCAACATGTTGATAAAATGAGGTATAAAATATTATAATAATCAGGGTTGCGATCTTGATATATGCACCTGACCCATTAATTACTTACATATGTCAGAATAAACTAAGAATTGTATTGTATAGAATAGGAAACTCATCCAGAATTGCCTATTCTACACAATACAATTCTTAGTTTATACTGACATATGTAATTAAATAATGGGTCAGGTGCTTATATCAAGATCGCAACCTTGATTATAAAAATTTTTATCACCTCCTGCGCAACCAATGTTCGTTTAATCGTGAAAAATATATATTTAGAATTGCATCAACCTTGTGCAATTGACGATTAATCTCATGACCAAGAATCCAATAGGTGTTGGTTGGATTCTAGTCGGTGATTCTGTTTACTACCCACAAGTTAATTAATGAGGGTGAAATCAGACTAGAAGATGGACTGCGTCTGCTTTATTGTGCAGTACTGAATTGACACCGACATTGTGTATGTAAATAAATTCATATATAATACTGTGACGTATCTTGCATAAGTTGTCTTATTCATTTAAAAAAAACCTACTAAGTTAAAAATGAACACTATTGGGCAATGCACAGTACACAGGGCAGTCTATTTTTCTGCATCGCGAGCACCGTTTGGACTTAAGCGGACAAAAAAGATGAACCTGTATTTTGAAAATTGCACACAATTAAGCTTAGTTCTGCCACCATGGAAAATTAACCATGCTAATAGCTAAAGCTAATGTTAGAGCTTAAAGAGCTAAATCTAAATAGATTGAATAAATTTAACCCTAAAAGGTGTACATTTGATTTCTCCACCTGACAACAAAGTCATAACTGACCTGGTTTACATAGAAATTACTGAAAACCTTCAAATTCTTCGCGGTGAACAAGACGCACAAATCGTAAGTTTAAATCAAAAACAAATTATGCCCAGAAATTGCGTACCTTTTTTCGACATTCCAGCAATTAAGCATCGCCGGAAGCGACAGCTTTTACAAGCATTGCGACTTCGTGGTGTGATGGTGCAATTGTCTTGACCACCAACACAAACCAGACGCTGCGATGAACCTTCAGTTCTTCGAAAGAAGCCCTATGCAGAAGACAAAAGTCAAACAATCAAATTATCTGTTTAACTTTGGAAAATACTACAGTATGAATACAGTTAACCTGTCGAGTTCAGGAATATTGCATAAAACAGCAAAGGTGCGCATTACAATCCCATGCCCAGTGCGTTATATTTAAGTTACAAAATTTGTGTCCGTTTAGAAGCCAAAAAACATGCGTCCAGGTGTTACAATGATATCAGAGTAAATCATGACAGAAATTCTTTAGCATTAAACTACTGAAAATTCACTGCCGCAAAACTGGGAAATCACCAGTCTTCATATTTACAACTATGCGGTGGCCGTAAAATTGCACAGGATCTTCATTCCTAATGAAGATCAAGAGTTTCAAATAAATGGTCTACTAAGAACGAATTACAAGCAGCATCTGCCTAGAGCATCTTATCTTTAGGCATCAGCGGTAAGTTTCATTCGACAGTGGAAATTTAGTTCCCACGTCTGCCTGACTATACATTAGAAGCACAAAGCAATAAGGGAATAATTTTCTATCTTCAGACTTCGAGGTCTATTCGGATATTACCGACAAGAGTTGGTTTTCCGCCGGCGGTGTGACGAAATAGGATCCGTCGGTCGTTTGACTGGAAATTATAAAAACTATTGGCCATATTCTGGAAAAAGCTGGGAAACCGGACAGAGCTTTTTCTAAAATATTGCATTACAAATGATGAACCTCGAGCATAAAAATATATTCCACTACTTGCGAAAATCATTTAAAAAATAATTGGATCCTGTTAGGTATTAATCACGCGCAAAATTTATCAAACTGTTAATAAAGAATGCACAAGTGTTAAAAATTACAGTAACTTTTATTGTTAAATGTGTTTGACGGAATTGGAGTAAGAGATAATACTTGCAGTAACTTTTATTGTTAAACGTGTTTGACAGAATGAGAACAAGCGTGCCAGACGCGAAGGGCAAGTTTCGGCTGCTGAAGGAAACTGGCCACTGGCATCTGGGCAGATAGTGATCATCAACCTGGATTGGCATACGGTCTAGGAGAAAGAAAACTCCAGATGCAAGCCATCCGTACTAAGAATGGCGACCTATTGTTCTTTTACAGTCCACATATAAACATGAACAATACGAATTACAATTTTCGCTTCTTATATGGCAGTGAAACATTAGTCACTTTTGACCTTTGTATGGCTGTGCACTATAAGCTATTTATATCATCATCAGAATCATTATCGCCATCATTCGCATCTTCCTCCTCCTCATCATCATCATCATAATCATCATTATAATAAAAATGCATCCGCTTTAAAAAGACTGACGCTTCTCTGCTACACAGTCATAAAAAACTATAACAAATAATAATAACAATAATATTTTTTAAAGGCAAATATAAAATGGAAATAAGCAAAAATAATAGATCAATAACGTTATCAGGAATACCACTAAAGATATAATTATACTTTAGAATAAAGATCCATATTGGAAATCGATAACTCCCAATGGTAGAAAAATAGTTCATATTAGACCAGCAGGATATGCCACAGTTAGTATGAACAAAAGGTATGATTTGAAGTACACGGGTTTCGAGCCTACTGATGACTAATCAGTAGGGGCCGATACTACGCGTAAAGCTTACAATACATGGGACTATTGGGCAATGTAATCCCCTATACATATATTTATCAAAACAGTAATAAAGACAACGTCAAATGTTCATTGCTAATACTCATGCTTTTCGACGTGTCTATTAAAAATAAAACCAACATCGCCCGACGTATAAACCATTAAAGTACTTCATATTTCTTTGCAATGTGATTTCATAGCCAACTCACTATGCGTCAAATATACAGTCTCCAAATAATAACAAAACAATAATTTTTTAGATAAGCGAAATTTAATAATAACTGGGGAAAACAATAATTCGAAGCACGCGCTACTCCAGCAAAACCTTTAACTCTGGCTTCGATTTACCTAATATGTGGTGAGTTTGATGAGTAATTCTGGGTCTTATTGATGAGTCCCAATTAGGCACGAAACTTGAGATTATACCATTTTTTCAAGTTGACTTTGGTATACCCTTCAGGTCATATTTGAACTAATTTGCTACTAGGTACGTAATGCCTAATAAACAGTTGCATATTTATTAGTTCGCCGCAAAAAAGTAAATATAAATATTATATATTTAAGTGAATTGTGTCATGATTACCACGAAATATGATTTGATCGCGATCAAGGCTAGAGTGTATGGATTTACTGGTGTTAAGAACTGGTTCTTATTCCCAACTTTGATGAAATAAAGCCAATCTAGAAATCCATTGTGTTTGTACCTAGTACTGGCTCGGAATCTTGAAAAACTTTAAGATGGTACCGCTTTGGAGACTCGATATATATTGCATAAAGTGAATTGGCCTTGAAGTCACAGTGTCGAAGGCTTTATGTGAACTCCTTTACTAGTTGAATACACATTCGAAGAGTAGTTTGGACAACGGCGGCTCTAATTCAGATACCCAGGGCAGATTTTGCTCAACAGCTATGTGTGGCAGGTAATCTAACATAAGAATAACTCATAATGCAAAAAATTTATCTCAACTAGGAATTGGTGAAATAGTGTTCTTTCATGTCCTAAAAGTAATTATGCGTTTCGTCGTAATGTAGCAATGAATTATCAGGTCTTGTCTACTAATTTATTTCTGGTATATTTTTATACACACACACATATATATATATATATATATATATATATATATATATATAATTTCGTTTATTATGACGTCTTTGGTCCAATTCATAGTACACACTTTACATTTGCAAACATAAGAGGAAACTTTATCAGATTCAGGAACAAATTCTTTTTGACTTTATCTTAAATTATCTACAAATGAAAACACACATATATATATATATATATATATATCTTTTAAAATAATTAAATCAATATTTTTTTGAAACGTGCTTCCAATTCATAACAAGTTTCTGAACTACTCCTTAAAAATAATATTCTGCCAGTGGCACGTACATTTTAGACAGTCATTAAAGATGCAACTACGCAAACATTTATTAATAACAACGCACATAAATAAATAAGTAGATAAGTAAAGCTAATGCCAAAATCTATTTTAGAACTAGGTCAAAACCAGTCGCATCAGCCATGGAATTATTAACCTTGATTGGTAAATACAAAAACAACCTTCGCAAAGACTTGAAGCATCCAGTCGTAACGAAAAAATCACTCCGCATATGTTAGTTAAATGGATAGGTGCGGAATTAGAGCTAGCATTTCAGAAGCGAAGAGAAAGTTTTGACTGATAATACAAACAAAATCTAAGTTAATATAGGAAAGTACCATTTTCGCAAACCAAACTTCCTAAAATTGCGAATGGTTATTTAAACCTGAACCATAAATAATTACGATTTCTCGCAGATATCCTTAGCTTACTACAAACGCATGGTTAAGTTCCAAAAGTGAAAAATGGCCCAAACGATAGTTTTTTCTTCGCTAAATTGCGAATTTATTGATATCACGCAAAACTTTTGCAAAGAGGGGCGCATAGTCAAAGTAAAGGGAAGGTGCAGTAAATACGAGGATAGACGGATTGTACAGTTAAACAATAAAGTTAGATAATTTACCAGAGTTCAAAGCACACTCTGACAAACAAAGTTAGTTAAAAGCAGCTACTGTATGCATATTTCTGTTGAAGCGTGTTTTCAGGGAACATTTTCACTTAAAAAATTAATAAATATTAACAAAAATCCTTCTTTCGAGCGAATTGGAATCCGAAGTTTTATGAGGGCACTAAATGATTCTGTTGAGAAAAACAACATACATTGTAGGTTCGCTAGATGTTAAGCTATAAATGATATAATCAGAGGTTTCATTGACGCATCGTTTATGAGAGTTACGCATCACCAGATATTTTCCTTCGTGTGTACGGCATCCCAAATAAGCTAGCCTACGCATCACTAGCCTCGCGATTAGAAACACATTTTAAGATAATGTCCCGATCAGTGTTTGTGTGTTCACTTCCACTCAAACACCACTTGTAAATCGAAACTTGCATATGCTTAGTTGCATGTGCTTAGTTCTTCCAGCAACGTGAACCTCATTTTACCGTTAAAGCGATGGGGAAGTTTAGAACAAAAACTAATTTTTCACGGTGTGCAAATATGCATATATATATATATATATATATATATATATATATATATATATATATATATATATATATATATACATATATATAAATAGAAATGTATGCATAATTATTGAGAGGCGGAAATCACAAGGTGTGCATTACTTTCCTATTTATCTCATCCCACAGCGCAAGTGATAATGCACATGTTAGCTCTACTGTTACAGCAAATCGCATCATATCGAATTCTGTATGCTTGGCAAAACAATAGTGCCAACAGACAGTGCTTAATCGAAAATACTTCAGATACGTGTTTCATACTCTGATCAATACAGTAGAAATGATTTAGTTAAGGCAGCACTACGAATCGCCGCATTGCAGCACACCGCACAGCAACCTACCACTATTTGGAATGCAGTAGCTTCATCCACATTTATGGTGTCTAGTAACTTTTTACATTCTTCTAATCGAGTATAAAAAGAATAAGTTTAAGGTTTAAATAGGTAATAGAACTCTACCAGATAGACATGCTTATAATAAATGAGTAAGAAGGCAGACGGAATAAAACAAGAAAACACAGTAGGCCTACCTTAAACAGGCATTAACGATCTGGAAGCGAAACGACCAAAGTGAATTGGTCAATCGCCATATTTCAACTGTGCATAGATCAACGGATGCAACATTACTTCCCAGATTCAAATGCAATATCGATGACGAAACCAACAACAACAGCGACAAATATACAGAAGAACATCACTGACAAGGTATAGCCAGTGCTTATAGTTTAAAATTTGTTGTAGTAGTTACAATAGTAGTAGTATCAGTATAGGTAAAATTTGTTATTAATATTATCAGTAGCCGTAATAGAAGTAGTAGCAGCAGCAGTGTTATTAGTAGTAGCAGTGATAGTTCTAATTATAGTTGTGGTGGCAATTGTAGTATTAGTAGTAATAGTAAGAGTAGTGATAGCAGCAGACAAAAAAACCATTATTATTATCATTATTCTACTTAAAAAGCATGGATTCTAAAATCGAATTACAATAAACACGACTCTATTTGGACACAACACTTAAAAAGCCACAAAAAACCTTGAAAAAACTAACGACATTAGGCATGCTATGCCAAGATAAAGTTGCCTAAGCGAAGACTAGAAAAAGGCAACGAAGCCACCACACGAAGAGAAAAATTAGCCTAATCGCATCACGCGTTTCCTGCTCATATATCTACGATACGATACTGATGATGAACCTGTCAAAGCCAAATACGGTCTCTACATTTTTGTTTTATCCTATGCGTGGTGTGTGATCCTAGAGCGAACACCTTTATTCTCTCGAAATTTTTACTTATCTCTATTACTACTACATTATTCTAACATTGCTTGACCCCATTAATCGCATTCCTGAAGCATAGTGTCCGCACTTCAAAACGAATAGACTGTGGTCCTAGAAGACAAATCACTGATTAGATATGTCTTTAGTTTACAGCGGCACTCATAATAATTCCTCATTCTAATGCATGAATACATATAGTTGTAAACTCAACGTAAAAAATAGCAACGGCCTGGCAGTCATAAATCTGAAGCTTTTTCGCTTTTCGCTCTATTGATCACTTAGGGGTAATGCAAGGGGTACGCAGAAGAAATTAATTGAAGTTGCCTACATTATGCAGGTAATTCAAGAGAATTAACGAATCATACATACACGTTTAAGAAAACAGAAGTGCGAATCGCAAGTACATTAAAAGTTAAAGGCATTTATCCAGGACCATTCAAGGACCAACAAGGGCACGATGGATAAATTATGCTCATTTGCTAAAAATGATCAAGACGACAGTCGACAATCGGATTTATCCTAACACATTAGCTAATCTGGAAAAGTGAATTGTCAAAGTTGGCTTTTAACGTGACATCTTTGTTTGAAAACAATACAGCTAATGCGTTGGTCTAAAATCATCTTATTAATTCCGCACGCAGATTCGAAACCACGCCAAATAACATTGTTATGCACTTTCACCTTAATTGGAGCACGCATACACAGGTGAATGGTGAAGAAATGGAGATTTTATCAAGCTATCTTCAGAACACGTCCCTAATGGAAGATAACAGAATTATTTTAATAAAAATACCCGTTTGGATGAAAACATTTGTCATCTATTAAAACTAGATCGATGTCACGAACTCTTCCTCATAATGTTAAAAAAGCACACAAAGAACACCATCTTCACGCCAGATTATGCGATAGAATGCAGTCTACTGGAAGATATTTATGCAAATTTAATGACAAGTAATCCTGACCCAGCGCGATCTGCAAAATATGTGAACTTTTGTGGCTTTGTGCCATTTAAGTGCAAACTGGCACCGACTTGTGTCCGTTTATCAAGAATTGGTAAACTTGTTAACACGGAGTTGAAAGGTGACGAATATAATCAGGCCGGAAAATGATCAATTACCAATGACTAGCCCAGCCGATTCATCAAATTAATTGTACAAGTGGAGTTCAATAGAAACAGAGTACAGGAACAGAAGAGAAGTAAACGTTTAGTAGCATTCAAATTAGGACGCGCGCTATTTCTCGTACAACAAAGAAGTAAGTACAATTCGCTTTAACAGAAAAAGTTAATGTATCTAGGCTGTGCATCTGAAATAAAAATTTAGATCATTTGTCTTTACCATAAAAGAACCAACGTTATTTACTTTGGCCCCAATTACGTTCCAAAAGTATACATCTGTAGTTTTTCGATTGACTTACGAAGACTGATTGATCACATGATGGGCAACGACAGTGAAAGTGCATAGTAATTTAACTTCGTGTGTCAAAGCGAGTTGTGAACATACGTATGCAATTTCTCAGCGTTTTAAACAAACCTCACAAGTATCTTCATCACACATTACCTTATATAATAAAAACATAACTAAGTTGGCAGTGTATAAGGCGCTGTAAATTGACAAAGTGCTGTTCGTTATTTAGAAGGCATGAAATGCATGGCCAATTTTATGTTTGTTCAATTTGTCGACAGAATATAAATGAAAAATAAAAATTCCTTGTATCTGACAGCATTGAATCTATACCTCTGCTCGCGGGCAGCATATTTAATTGAAGGACGACACTTTCGACAGTCAACTCCATCCAATATTTTGCACGACTGGAACATCGCCAAAACACACAAGTAGCAGCATCAATTTGAGCACTGCTTCTGGCTTTGCCTTAGCTTTAACAGACACAGCTCTGAAGACGACCAGCATGGGCTGTCGAAACATCATCAGTCAAAATAACGACAGTGATAAAACAACGATAAACTAGATCCTCCCCGGTCGTAAATCATTCTTCCATTACTGTTATTATTAGTGTATTTTTTGAAATTATCTCTATTTTTAGTTTTACTATTATTATTATTATTATTTTTCCCACGGATATATGGCAGTGATGCATGAGTTATAAAGACTTCTGTATTGATGACTGTACTGATGATGATAATGATGATGATGATGATGATGCTAGATTGTTTAAAGGATGATAAAAATAAGAGAAAGAGATTGGTTTCGTCTGAGCTACCCTGCCATACAGCGAAATACTTAATAGAAATAATGAAATGCGACTGTTATCAGTTCAATAATTTATCGTAAAAGATAATGCAAGATGGAAGACCAATAAAAACTCACTTTGCAGCCCTCGCACGTAAGAGCGCCAAAATGAAAACCTGACGATCGCCCCCCGCAAACCCGACAAGGAATACTCGAGATATCCACGTCGTTTTGTGACTCAGGATCTGTAAATAAGAACAGGAAACCAGCAAAAATCAATTAAACAACTTTACTTGACTACACGCATCTTTATATTTATCCACAACTGATAATGACCCCGCTAGGATGAACGACAAGATTTTGCACCTTTAACAAATTTCAGTTGTTTGAAAACATCAAAAACGATAAACAGCGCTAAATTGAAGCCGGTGACACAACGGATTGGATTCGTATTCTTTAAGAAAACAACCGTTCAATCTAAATTAAGACATGTATTTTAAAATATGTTGTCATTAAAAATGGTCTGGACCGGCAAACCCAAACTATATTAACCGTTCAGTTAAAACAGTAAATGGCAATCGAGCAAAATTTTGCAGACAGAAACTACATGCCACAATCAATTTGATATATTTCGCCTGATGTACTATTATTCATCGGTTCATAAAGTCATCATTGTGCTATTACAAGCATAAAATTTATTGTTGCATATACACGATGCCATTCTCTCAATTAGACGCTATTCTTTGATTATGTTTCAAGTAAATGCACTGTGCCAATTAAAAAATCAATTTTTCAAATCGATACTTCTTTAGTGCAGGATTGGTTTATTCAATTTCTACTGCAAGACTGGCAACACTTAAAGAACACATGTTGACGTTCTCGATATAAATACAGCTCTAATATTTTCACTACGGTAAAGCATATTAAAATTCGCATCAATTTTACGTACCGACTGGATGCCCACGAAGGAAATTTTAATAATGGAGATAAAATCTCAATAACTGATCAATTATTTAGAAATTTTGATCGTTTTACACTTACTCACCAACCCACAGTTTCACTTTTACCGAACTTGACTCAAATGCCAATGCACAGTTTCCAAGCAACTAGGAACATAACTAAATTGCAGCTTTTCTTAGTTCCATAGCAAATACTCTAATCAAAGTTGCGATCTTCATGTAAACACCTGACCGATTATAGACATAAATTTGTCAATATATACTAAGTGTTTTAGTTTATAAAAGAAAACTAATCCAGAAGACCGGTTTAGTTCTTATTGGGAACCCATCATGTGCCACCCAGCGGACAGGGCTCGAACCTGGTCACATCAGCTTCCGAATCTGGTGCTCTAACCACTGAGCCACCTTGTCGAACGCTACACACAATTTTAATATGTATTCTAAATAATGTATCTTTGGTAGCCTACCTTTAGGTGGAGCTTATATGGCATCTTTTTGGAGCTAAAGTTTCTACCAACCACTTCCAATTTGCTATTATAGAAAAGGCACCACGCTACATGGGGAAGTGGTTTTGAATTGAATAGTTATATAACTAAATGAGTATGTACTCTTATTTTTAGTGTTTTTGTGATGAGGACAATAGAATTGAGTAATTAAACGAACACTGGTTGTGCGGGTGGTGATAATTACTTTAATCTACTTGAATTTCCCGTTCCACATTATACAATACTTAGTTTATGCTGAACTAAAGTATGTACATAATGGGTCAGGTGCTTATATCAAGATCGAAACCTTGATTAAATTAACTGTTATTACCGCTCGCTCAACAAATGTGTCATTTAGATATTTTTTGAATTTTTGCGGGGTGCCAGATTCATATTATTCAATGCCGCGTTTTGCGCACGCGGGATGACCACATTTGCTTAAATCTGCTATTGTGAGTATTGTGCTGTATATATATATATATATATATATATATATATATTATTGGCCTGATGATGGAACAGGGATTGTCGTTTCGAAACGTTGCCAGTAAACAAAGATTGGCTAGAACCGCATTTGCAATGGTTAGTATGAATGATGTTGAAACCTTCGGAACCAGCCCGATCAAAGACAGAACAGATACGGACAGGGAAATCGTGATCAATCGGATCTTTGTGAAACTGTTTCAGAATGTTTTTTTCCATTTATATATCGAATCAGTTGACCGGTGTGCAGTAGCTAAGAAAACAAAATAGCGTGCAGAAGATGCTAGTTTTGCAATAAGACACGAGTTAATTAATTAAAATATTGGTAATTATTCTGTTCAAAGCTTGATTTAACTTATAAATATAGCAGGACACGCAATATGTCATTACTTTCTAACGTTCTCACATTCATTAAGTGCAACCTTTATTGATTAGATCGTAAATCATTTCGCGTTGAAAACATCACGTAAATAATTGTAGACAGTTATAATTTATCGGTCATGTAAAGAACAAAGATGCACCAATTAAAAACAAATATATGCCAGCGATCAACATAATATTTATTTACTGTAACATACAGAAATATAAACAAACAGGCCAAATAATATAGCAAAAGTACCTAATTAAGACGGCTCCACAATACGAATTGAACTGATTGGTATGCAATAGGGTGTGAAACATCACTATTAAGGGGAAATGCACAATTTATCCATAAGAATAAATCAAGAGGGTAAACACAACAAATTTAAACAATGAATGTCGTTAAAAATTCCTAACAAAGGATGTTAAAGTTTTGTGTTGGCAAATATGTATGGTCTTTCAGAAGCTATGCGTAGACTTGACATTTAAGTGGAACCGTCATGACGGGTCTAACAATTGTCCTTAATATGTTGGCCAGCTACAATCTTCTCTCGACATCATAATTATCATCACTATCATCATCACGAGCACTACCATTATTATCATCACCATAAAATGCATTATATCAACTAGATATACTGAAGTTTACCTGCCACAAAACCGTGAATTTCTAAGCTGCGTAGGGCATAAATAGACAACGAGTCTTCCAGTTCTAGTAGGAGTTGAGACAGGCAATTTGACCCTTCGTTATTGGTCAGCTTGTTAAATGGAACAGCGCAAAAGCACCACCAATGTATCACAATGAGTCATAGATGTGCAAACAATATCACAACGAGAAATTTATATATTCAGTTAACTTATTCCATATCATATTCAACAAGTAAGCGCAATTCGGTTTCAGTTATTTACGGCTCAAATCATGAGAGCCAGCCTTCAATAAAACATTTTAAAGATACAAAGACAACTAATGAGTAACGAGTTCTAACGCCAGATACTTTTAACAATAACAATTTAAAACTAAATAATTCGCTTCTGTTGAGGACAACATATATTTTCTCATTTAAACAACAAACGTAGAATAATTAAATTTGTTGGCTTTACTCAGACAAATAATTCGTAATCTTTTATGCAAATAAAGGTAGCTGGTGTAATCTAAAAGCCCCATGTTGATTGTGAACAATTGAAGAATACTATATAATCACCGCACATCTCACTTATGCAATTCCAACCAACATGAATAGCTTATTCAATACAAAAATCGTCGATTGCGCGAATAGTAATGACAATTATTTTAATCAAAGTTTCAAGATTAATATAAACATCAATCTCATTATATAAATATTCGTCAGTATAAAGAAAGCATTGCATATGGTAGCAAAGGCAATTCATCCAGGAGACCGGAATCGTCCTTATTGAGAAGTTGTCAAGAACTGCTCAGAAGATTTCGTAGTGAATAGAATCATACTCAGAAGAAAATGAACCTTACCCGTGACAAAATTCTGGATAGTAATCGGCAAGTTCTCAATAAGGACGATACCGGTCTACTAGATGAATTTCCCTTGCTACCTTATATAATGCTTAGTATATACTGGAAAATAAGTACAAAATGTGGGTGGAGTGTATATTAAGCTCGCAACCATAATTTAAATAAGCGTGGGCAATTGTCGGGAGGATAAAAAGAATGTAGAAGAGATCCACAGAGACTGACACATTGTAAAATGCATGGATTTATGCAGTAAAATAAAAACGATACACTATAGTTTTGAAGGTGAACTTAGAACAAATAGAAAATTGAAAATACATCAAATAGACCTTTTGCAAGATAAAGATGAAGCAAGAAACCAATCTGAACTGTTAACCATTGAACTACCCATCGTTAAGAAACAAATCCATTTAACATTGCAGCATTCGGAAGAAGGAACTATGAAAATTGAGTGCAATAACCGAACCTACTAGATACCATCGAAAATATTGACCCTTACACTAGAGCTGTCTTTTAAATATACTTGTAAATGATATTTTTATTATAGTTTTCATTATATTTGCAAAACAACATTAGTTATTGACAAAAACGTTGCTTATTTTCGGTAGCGTCCTTAATTTCAAAGCCGTTTTATCTGGTTTTACATTAAGAATAATGGCAATTATTTCTCAGATCACAGACTTGTCCAATGAGCCTTAGCTTCGTCAGATAGACACCATAATTAACAGATTTTGCGCTAAGAAAATGGAATCAGGCCAAACACACAGACAGGCTATTTAGAAATGGCTGTGCCAAAAACCGGCCTTTTCCGTCTTCTCTGCTCCTTTTCAAGATGTTGACCAATCGAGAGACCAATTCTTTTATAAATATTGCCGAGGACTTTGTCCGATTCAGTTCACATTTTTCGTTTCTCACCCGGCGGTATATTGAAGAACTATCAAAAACCAAAGGTTCCTAACGTCTTGTAGAGTATACTTAAATAATACTACCGATGGTTTCTCGTTATCGATAGATAATGCCAATGGTCAAAAGTTGATTGCGATACTCCAAACATTTATTTCGTATTGAGCTCCATTTCATGATTTTAAATGAGATTTTCATCTGTAATTATTATATTATAATAATGGAACTAGATCGCCAAACTCTTACTTTAGGAAACAATGAAGTAAAAAACCAGGATTATTAGAACTGGAAGTCTGAATAGTTTAGGATAAAATAACAATTATAAAATTAGTACAAATTGACAGTATATGTATGAAACGTGCTATCCAGCAGTCTTAGTAGTATTATTAGTAATATTAATAGTGGAACTACCGCCAACAGATATGTTGCCTAATAAATTCAAAAACCATACGAGGAAACACGAGGCTAAATAGATTATTATTAAAATACCATCAGTCACAAATAAGATTAATGTATAATTTAGAATCAAAACAGTAATAAAGTTTAGTAGAATTAGTTTTATTTCTGCCACTAAAATTCGCGGGTAACAAATTAGCACTTGTTGGTCTGCAATAATCTTAATCTTCTCCATTACTAGACGTATGACGTGTATGCCTTTTTGATTGATGGGTTCTGATTGATCTCGTCACTCTGAAGGCTTCAACACGTGTACTATCCATTTAAAATGTTGGAGTTTTAACTAATGCCGATTATTTCTAGTAGTAATAAGACAAACATTCTGACTGAAGTACACGAAGAGGTGCCATAAACAGTATCGCCATTTTTATTAATACGTACAAAATAGGTAAATGTTAAGGGAGAGACTGGCTAGACCTGTTAACAAATTTATGTACGACGGTTTTTTGTAGGTCAAGGTCAAGGAGTCCGATAACTGGCAGAGAAAATTGGTACACAAACTTACAGACCAACAAACTAAGACAAAAACAAGAATGCTGATTCTATGGCATCTTAAAATAACAACAGGCACAAAAATAGAATAAAAACAATATGTTTCGTTTTCGTTTCCACTGCACACTGATCCATATACTCATTTATGAACACCCTATAACTGTTATAACCTCTAGTAAACTTGCATATATCATACAGCTTATGGATGTGGGCTGGATAAGTTATACACAGACTATAGACCCATTCATCTAAAACATTTAGCTGATATACGAAACACTTATTGTGCATATACTCACCTATTAAGACATTACAGTATGCTACGGCAAAATGATATCCATGGAAAAATAATTCGAAAACCCTTATTCCCAGAATCCGAAGTAAATGTACCTCTGTTTGAGCCGCGTCCGCAGCAAAATACTAAGCAGTACTTGACGAGTTCCCAATAAGTACTAAACCGACCTACTGGATGAATTGCCTTTGCAACCTAATACAATGCTTATTATACTGAAGAACCATTATTTCTGTCCGATAGAATGCATAAGAATTAAGCACTGGGTGTTCAGTAACAAGTTTGTTAATCCAGGACAAAGAAGCTAAATCAGTCAGAATAAAAATGGGTGCTCTATTAAATAATACGCGTATCGCACTAACTGGTTTCCTATCTGAAGCTGGCAAATACCTCAAACTTAGTTTGTAAATGTATAAAGTATGCTAGACAAAAGAACGTATCAAACTTCCAACGCAGTATTGTCATTACTTTAACCAAGGTTGCGATCTTAATATAAAAACCTGACCCATTATGTACATAAATTTGTCGGTATAAACTAAGCATTGTATAATGTATAAAAGGTAATTCATCCATTACTGACAAATGTATGTACATAACGGGTCAGGTGTTTATATCAAAATTGCAACCTTGATTTAAGTAATTGTCATCAACGCCCACGAAACAAATGTTCATTTAATTATATAAATGCTCAATATTATCATGTAAGAGTATGATATTCCACGAAATAGTGAAATATATTTTGAATACTGAGTTGTGTGAAAAAACACTTTAGAAAACTAACATTGGTTTCGCGGGTGGTGATAACAATTATTATAATCAAGGTTGCGGTCTTGATATAAACACCTGACCCATTAATTACTTACATATGTCAGTATAAACTAAGAATTGTATAGTGTAGAAAAGGCAATTCATCCAGTAGACCGGTTTCGTCCTTATTGGGAACTCATCAAGTACTGGCCAGAATTTGCCGCGGACAGGATACGAACCTGGGCACGTCTGCTTCGGAATCTGGTGCTCTAACCACTGAGCTATCCTGCCGCACACTACACTACACACAATTTTCAGTTATATACTAACTAATGTAACTTGGTTAGTCAATTTTTCCTTTAGGTGGAGCTCATATGGCATCCATTTAGACCCAAAGTTCCAACTAACCATGCCCAATCTGTCATTACTGAACAGACACCACATTACATGGGGAAATGGTATTGAAATGAACATTTATATAATTAAACGAACATTGGTTGCGCGGGTGGTGATAACAATTATTATAATCAAGGTTGCGGTCTTGATATAAACACCTGACCCATTAATTACTTACATATGTCAGTATAAACTAAGAATTGTATAGTGTAGAAAAGGCAATTCATCCAGTAGACCGGTTTCGTCCTTATTGGGAACTCATCAAGTACTGGGCAGAATTTGCCACGGACAGGATACGAACCTGGGCACGTCTGCTTCGGAATCTGGTTTATTTACTTTAGAAAACTAATTGAAGAAAAAACGCAGATTCATTGATGTCAACAGGCCGAAATTCCATATTAATAAAAACGGAAAAGCAAATACAATAGAATTATAATTGAGGCGCACTACGGAATCTTGATATGCAACTTAGTGAAGCGAGCTTCAATAAACTCATCGTAGCGAAAATAGTGATGATAAAAACGCGTATCACGCAAATGTACAGACAGTATGCAGTTCCAAATTAGAACACGACAAGACACCAAATACATTTTAAATAATATTCCTTATAAAGAGTAATTTCTGGCATCAACAAATTCAGAGATAAAAACGGCATAAATCTGGATCATCTTCAGCATTCAAATAAACAAAGCACTAATAGCACACAAAGGAAAACGTGACTGAATGTCAAAGATCAATAGCCATCTACCTCAAATATTAAATGTTTATCATTATTTTATTTAGTAACAAAAAATGGAGGAAAGAACAAAATGAGTAAAATATTTAGCTAAAATGTTATGTGAAATACGAAAAAAGAACAATCACCATATGGGAAATTAACAATAATTGGAAAAAATCTCAAATTAGGACACAGAACGTCTTTTGCAATTAACACTAAGTAACGTAAGAGAATCTATTACAGTGGTACCTCGAGATACGAGCAGCCTAACATATGAGTTTTTTGGGATACGAGCCGGAGCTCGGGCCATATTTTCGTTCACAATACGAGCCCAAATCTGAGATACTAGCCGTATTTCTGGAGCGTCCCGATAGTTGGTGCGCAGGGTCGAGCATCATCCGAGAGAATCTTTCGATCACTCACGTGTTACCGGCTTGAATCGAAGTGTATATTGTGCGCTGTACTATTTTTTGCTTGATTTTTGTGTGTTTACTGAACTTTTTTGTGTTTTATCATGGGACCGTAGAAAGTGAGTGCTAAGGACAATGGTGACAGGAAGAAGAGGATGATGTCGATAATAATAGAAAAACATGAGTGATTGAACTCGTAAATATTAAGCTTAGTTTAAGTTTAAAGTTAAGTGCAGTGTTTTAAGTTTTTTCTTTCATTTGAAGTAAGGAATGTGTAGTTTTCGTTTTAAGGTTACGGAAATAGTATTAAGTTCTAAAAAGCACCGTTTACGTACGTGTCTAGAGTGCCCTCATACCTTCCCCCTCCCTCCTCCTTGTCGTTCACCTTCGTTAGCCGAACTCGTCTGTCTCCAAAGTAAGACTATTATCATTTCACATTTTTTATGTATTTGTTAATTATACATGTTTGTTTGTTATTTAAAAACATATATTTACTCATAATATACAATGGGTAGGGGAGTTTTCATATGTTCTGAACGGATTAAATCGAAATCAATTATTTTGAATGGGAGTAATTCGTTTGGGATACGAGCCGATTGACTTACGAGCCTGGTTCTGGAACCAATTAAACTCGTATCTCGAGGTACCACTGTACATCAATATAACTTGGCTATGTTTGAGGTGATGAGCGGAACTGAATGTCAGCAACTTTCACATGAAAAATCTCAAAAATGTAATAAAAAGAGATTCATTGATTAAAAAATATTGACTGGTATGTGAAACACCGATAGCCAAGAATGTAAATAATTCTTACTTAAAAGTAAAAGAATTAAAAAAACAAGCATCCATAATTACTCAAAATATATTCTTCACCTGTACATAATTTAGAAAACCCTAATAAAAATGATTAAATAATACTCATAGTATCCTTCGCTTGGTCAAAGTAAACAACGAAATTGAAGCAGATACGGAAAAAGTTTCCTAATTATTTGTGGCTAAGTTATACAGATAGCTTGAAAATATCATTAACGAAGGAGTTCATTATTGGCATAGCGTTGGAGGAGATACCAGTATCCGGGTGCACCTGACGTAGCACCTTGTAGATATAGATGGCATAAGATTCCTTCCTCCTCCTGCGCTTATTCTTCTTGTCAGTCTTCGGCCGCCTTCTTCGCAGCTTTACCAGAAACAACCTTTGGTGGCATGACTATAATGCAGAGCGATACTTAATCAATTACAGCTTCATTAAATCAGGCTGTCGTTTTTATCAAACAGTATTTTTTTTAAACTAACAAACTTGGGAAATAATTTGACTATATATATATATATATATATATATATATATATATATATATATATATATATATATAATGAAGATAAATAACACGGTATTCTAAATGTTAATCTATTGATAACAAAATTAGTGCTTGGTTAATAGAAGAAATAACAACTAATACAACAAGTAGCCTATATACATGTGGCGAAAGCTCACCTTTTAAATGCATGCCAACCTCGAGGCACTTCTTGTAGCGACACTGCTGGCATTTTCCTCTGCTGCCTTTGACAACTGCGCAGTTGCCCGCCGAAGGGCAGGCATTTGCCGGCTTTGTGTCTGTCAACGAGTGACGCATGAAAAACTTCTGAACAGCGTAACGAAGCAAAATTAGCGATGCGTTTGACCAAGCCGTCAGATGTTGATCAAAAATCGCAGGGCATCGAAAATAAAAAAAAACCAAAGCAACTAGTTCAACGGTACTCGGAACATAACAAGAACAAGCGATTAATAATTTTAAAATAGTTTTCAAGATAACGGAATTAGAGCACTTTTAACAAAGATTTAGTTTAAATAATTAAATTAAACATATTTAAATATCATAAAGACGAAATCAAAAAAATGCTATTTCGAAAATTATAAAAATAAAGTTTTGAGATAAGTTTAACATAATTACTGCCGATTTGTCCAACAAGAAAGAGCGATGAGTAATGAAATTATCTATTGAGTTAGCTTTATTAAACAATTACCTTGTATACAACAATTACACTGCCAAATCCAATTAATGGTTGAATAAAATAGGTGTATCACTTTTGGCATAGAACAACTTTATTATAATCAATAAATACCTATCATAAAAAGTAAAACGTTACCAAATACCTGGTCATTATTAATATGGTAAAATGTTAACCAAGATTTCTCAATATTTTCAACACAATAATTGTGTTCTTGGAAAATATTTAAATTCTACAGCCAAAATTTGTGGTCATTTAAGAGCACAAATAATTATAAATAAAAAGTGGTAATTTTTCAATATAAGTAACAGTGAAAATTAGTCACATTCTTTATCATGGGCAATATATATATATATATATGATACAGGGCTGAAGAAAATGTCTCCAGATTCAAATCCCGACCAGAGATATTCTAGCTACTGCATGATATCTTAATAAAAACGACATCGAAATAATAGATGACTTGTTAAATACAATGGGGATGGTGTTAAGAAAACCAAATCTTGTTGTTTTAGCTTAACTACATTATATATATATATATATATATATATATGTATATATAATTTTGCAATTATATATATATATATATATATATATACAAGTGCTCAATAATGTCGGAACTCCTCTAGGTGATGAATTACACTTTTATATGATGCATTTCTCAGTTTATATTGAAAATAAGCACATAAACACCGTAATATAGTGCAATATCACTTCCCCAGATAGCATAGAATCCGTCTTCTAATAGCAGATCGAGGATCGAATTTTAGGTTGAACGGAATGCTACTTAGGCTCTGCATGAAGGAAAATTTGCCAAAACAAGACATTACATAATTGAAAATTGAGTGCAATATGCGGAAAGTGATGTATTTGATAGACTACTAGACTACGAGCAAGATATGCTCCAGTTCAGATTCCCCCTCCGCGGCCAAATCTGGACAATGCTTGAAAAGTTCTCAATAAGAACGAAATCCGTATATTGGATAAACTCCCTTTGGTACCTGATGCAATGTTTAATTTCTACTGATATATATATATATATATATATATATATATATATTGCATGTATGAAATTTTAGTTTTTCTGTAATTAAGATTATTTAAATTACTTTGAAGTGATAAGGCTAAAAATTTTCACAAAATTTATTTTTATTTTTTGTAATGAATTTTCCTCCTAAATATCTGATCTATTACTGACGATAACAATGGACCCTGCCTGAAGAATTATATATATATATATATATGTAATATATATATATATATATATATATATTGTGTGGGTAAGAGAGAGACTGTATGTTTTTAACGATAACAGTTCTGTTTGTGTTCGTATCGATAAGCGAAAACTAAATGCCGTCTTCAGTCAATTGATGCCCAGAATCAGTTACAGAGACAACATTAAGAAGAAATAACAAAAAAAAGTATGAAAATAACAAACAAAAGTCTGCTAATGCGCTTAGAAGTAACACAAGCAACCGGCTTATTTTGCCGACTGAATGTTAACGAGACCGGTTCGATCAACCCCGTTGCGGACAGATCAAAAAGTACTTGAAAAGATATATACATAGAATTCATGTTAACCAATACGATTGCAGACTAGCTGGCAATCCTCACAGACATACAGAAAAAGAATCAATCAATTGGTCATGGAATATTAAAGTTCATTCAATGCAAACGAAAAAAACATACACAAAGATACAAACAAAACGCAAGAGGGCACTTTAAATACTTAATTAAAATACCAATTATAAAAACACACCAAAGCACACATACCCATTCACGCACACGGAAACGGGCATGTAGACAAAATAACAAACGGAAAAAAGTACAAACAACCAGGAAAGAATGCAAACAAACAAATGTAGGTTTTTATATACGTATAACGTGTAATCTAAACATCAAGACGTAAACATGAGATAGTTCCATCATTTTAAGGCTTGGCAATAGACAATAAACAAGCGTACACTAAACCGCACAAATATGCATAGCTATATTCAATACATAATGCGTTCAATACAACTTATAGTACCTTGTATTCTTTACATATAAATATTAATCTTCATTCCTCATCAATGCACTTTTAAACGCTGTGCGCTGTAAATTCACACGAGCACAAAACGAAGTCCTATAACGCGTTCAGACAGCTGGGTTCGCTAAACTGTAATGCAGTCTGGAATTATTCTACACAGATCTTGAAAGAATAACCTGAACGATAGTCAAATTTCACTATACAGAAACTGTTTTGATGGACAGAGGCGAAAACACCATTAAAGACGAAAGTATCCTGCCTTCACGCAAACTCAAACACAAACACACCTACATTTAGACATAGTTAACTGTGCACTAACATCCCAAATGCCAGACGTAGACGTAGATGTATGGAATATATATCAGAATAAAAGAAGAATAACTACGTCAATGATTGACTAGGCCGAATGGAAATGGAAGCACGCCAAGTGCCAAGGCTTCGACCGAAATTGTTTCCTCAAGACATATACAAACAAAATTCCTACATGCATTGACAAATGTAAAAAGAACATTCATTCATGTATTCTTCAATACGTACATATATTAATACATGCATACATACATACATACCAACATACAGAAAAGATAAAAACATATAAAGTAACGCACACATATACACGTACATACATTAACATATACAAAGCAGAAACATACAAACACACGTACAAGCACATACGTTAGAATAAATATGTATGCATAGACATTCATAGGCATCTACATAATTGGAGTCTATCTTTAGTAGGTAATTTCTTGTTTCATTGATTTATAATATAGCATATTAATTAAAAATTGTTCCGATACTAGGTATTGCATAATTACTTGACCTTCGTTGTGGCTTACACGAGACCTCCCAGTTTCTAATTTTTTAATGGAAATTGTTCATAACCTGTTTTCCGGTTCAATCATCGGTTCACAGCTCAATAAAAAATTATAAAGCCAAACTAATACAGCAAGTGGGGAATTTAATTCATAATTTTGACTGGTTAATCTCACAACAGTTACTAAAGTCTCATAAGAAAATCGCAAGTCACGAATGTGTGCGTATAACTGGTACGTATTCAGTGCAATATAATTGCACACCCATGGCTTCTATCCAGTGAGACTTCGATGATTGGATGTTAATTTACCCTTTTCATGCACAAGACAAATTTTTTATACTTGCCATGTAAAATGATGTAATCAAGTGAGCAAAACAATAAAAATTTAACAGTAATCATGCCAGGATAAGTGACCAAAATGAAAATAAATAATGATCCGGCCAGAAAATTAACTACCGAAAGAATACAAAGTGTAGGGAAAAGGGACAATTAGGATAAGAATCCACATTAATGTCAATTAATATCTGTGCATTAGCAATATATATATATATATATATATATATATATATATATATATATATATATATATATATATATATATATATATAAATTTTGGTATTACTTTGACTCGGTCTTTTATTTCGCGCTTTAGTATTGCAAATGAAATATTTCGTAATTTATAAAGGAAATTCACGAGGTAGCAAGCGCATCGTCTATAGATATATCTTTGGCACAATCATCGAGAAATTAATAAGTGAATCAATTGGTTATATTAGATCGATATACTTGTGTATGTCAAATTATTTAACAGCGCATATTAACACTTAGAGACAACGCCATACATACGTATCTCACAAATATGCAGCAAAGCATCAGTATGCATTGTCTTTTAACCATTTATATGAATTGATAAACAATTAATGTATTGGTGAACGAATTGCTTTATATATATATATACCTGCTATATAATAAGTTCCTGCCTCAAATTACAAAAGCTACAGTAGTTTTTCTTGAAATCAAGTTTGCGAGCTTGAAATAAACACCAATCCCAGTGTATTTAACCAGACGTCAAACAACATAACTAAACTACCGCCAGTCGCAACGCACTGACGCGTATCGACCTTCCATGATCATCATCAGAGTACGATGGCAAACTGACTAGCGAGGATCAAACCACATTGAATATATATGGAAAGCAAAATTAGATATGCGTCTCTCACCTCTAGTAGTCTTGCATACATTGTACGTGACTGGAAATGTCGGCTGCACAATTTCGGTGTAGCGACGAACATTTGCCGTTGTGCTCTGATGATGATCATGGAAGATCGAAACGCGTCAGTGCGTGCTACTGGCGATAGCTTGTTGTTGTTCGACGACTCTGTTAAATACAATGGAATTGCTGTTTACTTCAAGCTCGCAAACTTGAATTAAACAATTGTTACCACCACCCGCTAAATCAATTAGTTGTTGTACACACAATTCGATGAGCTAAATAAATATGAATAAACTAAGTTCAAACTTAATCTTATTTTGCTTTATATATATATATATATATATATATATATATATATATATATATATATATAATACAATTAAACAATTATATAATATATATTATTGTTTAATTGTATTATCTATATAGATGTGGTGAAAGCTGCAAAAACATTAATACTCGTGACTGCATAGAAATTTTTGCAGCCGACATTTCCAATCATGTATAGTGTATGCGATACTACTAGAGATGAGAGCCGCATATATAAATTTGCTTTCCATATATAGGCATTGCAGTTTGATCTTCGCTAGTCAGTTTACCGTCTTACCCTGATGATGAACATATAAGATAGAAACGCGTCAGTAACTATGACTGACGCATAACATCAAAACTACCGTCAGTTACAGGTGCTGATAAAATTATAAACATTTATTTTGTCATTATTTGTTGTAATTACTGTAGGCTGACGAAGATACTGGATATAAAGTACAGAAATATAACAAGATAAAATAATAACTAGGAAGAATAACTATTTTTAGCATAAAAACGAATAGGGTTAATACTAAATTCTGTCATTTCCATCATATTTGAAATAACGACAAGCTAATCAAACAATAAAAGTCGAGTGAACTTTTTGGAAGCTGTTTAATTTTTCCATTTAAATGTACCAACAACTGTAATGTGAGTTCAACGAAATTCGGCAAACTTAATCAGGCGAAATGAAGCCATATAACAAAGCTACCCCTTTTTGAGTCCGGCCAAAGCGAACATTTCCCTCACTTGCAAATAAAATTAATCCAAGACAAAAATGTACAAGCTTTATAAATTAATAAGTTCATCGAGACATTACATTTTTAATGTTGCGTGAAAACGGTTTCATAGCCTGAACTTAATGAGTGCTTAATCAATATAAAAGCATCGGATAGATCGGCACTTTTAGATTAAGGATCGCAGCAGGCTTGGCGCAGATTTCGCACTACCTGGAGAATAGTCGCTAATTTGCAATATATAATTGGAATACTTCAATCCAAACAATGTGATAAAAGTTATTTTTAGATGAATGAAACCGAATTAGGTGTCAATAAACAGAACCGTCTGTCTAATGAATCAATTCAGAAATTAACAAAATGAAAATAAAATCGCTGGATGTTCATTATAAATGATCAAATCCCGTTTGTGAAACATTCCCCGTATACTATTTATCAACGTATTTAACCATCGATATTTATAAAAATATATTGTTTTTCCGTTATTTCGCTCTCCCGGTCTCAATCCCTTTAAATCATTGCATCATAAAGTTTTCTGTTGAAGTTCCTTTACGAGACTATTAAAATTTATTTATGGATAAAGATTGAGAACACTGCACTAAAAATATTCTTCGCAATTAACTACAGTTCTTTAATTTAAATCTACAGGAAATGCAAATAAAATAAGTTCATTGGAAAGTTCATTTATGATAAATTTGGCCAAAAGTTACAGGCAGTACTAAGAGAAAAGATGACATTGGTTCAGCAAAAATTGAAATAGGACTCATGGAAGTAAGAAGAGTGACATATTTATGGAGAAGGGAATTGATAAATTCTACGATTGTGTAAAACCGATTAAGATTTTTATATGACCTGTCTTCTCATGTTAAACGCGAGAATCATCTTAAAATAATAAGAGAAGAGTATTGATAATATAAACCATGAAAAATAACTTTATTATGAGCAAATCGATAGAGACGAGAAACAGGTAAAAAAAGATTTTATATGTTCAGCAGGGTTATAAAGACAGAAGCGATTTATTGGATTGAATCAAATAAAAAGTATTTACATTTTAAGAAAAATAACTTTCGCACAATTAAGGCTATGTAGTTTCTTATAAGCAAAGCTTCTAGCAGATACCATCGATGTCTGAATAGATTGATTACTAAAAGTTAACTAGAATATAATAAAAGGCAAAACTGATCAGTTTAGCACACGATAATTTCCACTTCATCAACAGATAAAATAAATAAAATTAAAAGAATGAGTAACATTATTCAACTAGAAAAAATAATACAATACAAATAATCAGAGTTCTTCTAAACGAATACAAGTTCGATGATGGCATCACGACACGTAAAGTTGCATGACAGGTTACGAATAGCACTCCGCTTTGGAGATTACAAAAATGGCTATATAGTAATGAATAGATAGAACAAGGCCAATCCGAATCCAACCAATAAGAAGAAAAAATCTATGCGTACTTGGAAATGGCGATCAATCAGACCTTTGCAAAACTGGTAGTGCAAAGCGACAACCCGCGAACGCAAATCGCGGAGATTCAATATCTCCGGTTTATCGATGACACCTTTATGATCAGAAATGAAGATATCGAAAACAAACGACATTTCAACAAAATGAATTATCGCAATCAGGTTTCTTGCATTGTCTTTGCTTAATGTATTACTTACTTACTTTACTTTACTGCGGCTGACTCCTTTTGGAGGATAAGCCGGCTCCATTGATTCATGGAGTTTCTTGGGAATTTGGTACAAGTGGTGTCCCCTCACCACTCGGCTTTTTGATCGAGGACGCACCTCTAGCCTTTGCACATCCAAGCGCAGTCTGCAAGGCAGCAGTAAGTTGCATGGTTGCCGGTGGCTGTTGATAGCTCATTCGCCATTCGGAAGTACGGGGCACTGTCCAGGAGTCCATGTAATCCTGTGGCTGTTGAACCCTTTTGTGGCGGGGAACACACGCCGAGTCATGGTGCCGTCGTCGGGCTCATGTGGTATTTTATAGGAGATCCGATTGCCGGTCGGAAATCCACCACGCCCTGGTGACACCACCGCCATAGCCCCGTTAGCCCATGTACGATCGGCCATCGAGACATGGTTGACACCGTCGTACCACGTTGAGGAGGGGATGGACTTTACGTATTGCTATTCAGACAAGAAAATGGCACTCTAAGAAGTAAAATATATCGAAGGCAGACTCTGACTGAATAATACGTCAATTACCACAGTGTTTTCCAAATTTCCAAAAAACAAACGTGATACAAATTGATAGCACTCATAGGTCGGTAAAATCTTGAACTTTTTTCATTTTCAGGAGATGTAATTTTTGGCCTCAATTGATGGGCTCTCACTTGTCCCTTCTTCTTTAAGCCTTCAATTAGCTGATTGTCTGAAAATGACGTTGGATCAAGATTTTCCATTGTTCTCTGTCCTATATTTCGAGACTTCATTTCCAGTCTCATCTTCAGGGTAGACACAATACGCACAGGAGTAAAACACAACTTGTGAAAATCAAGTACGCAGAAAGGATTTGTTCATGTACGATTTCGGAAAAACTTATTGTGGACGGCTTCAGACTGACGGGACAATGAGAACCCATCAATCAACTGTCAACACAATGTGTGCGCTTGAAAATGTAAAATAATCAAGCTTTTACCGACTTACGAGTGCTACCAATTATGCAGCGCTAACAAGTTTTGTATTAAAATTCAACGATGACAGCGTCGCGCAAGCATTTTCTACATCAGTCCAGTATTGTTTCTTTATAAAAATATCATAGCTGCTCGGCGAACGATGTAGGCGGGATTAGCCGATTACCAAAGAAGCGAATTCACAAGCGTTTTAGGCTAAAAACAGTTGGCATCGGAGAGTACGTTTCTGCAATAGTTCAACGCTTTGTTTATAAAACTCAAACTTCAAATCAGGCGGATTTCTGGGATATCTTTGAAGCGAAAAACGAAAGAATTACGCACAGTGAAGCCTGTTAGATGCAATATCCTTTTTCTTCAGCTATATAAATAAAGTTCGTACATGCTCTAACTATAAACTATTGGAATAACTTGTATTTGTGCACGTTTATTCGTGCCCCGAACGGACGATTTCCGCTTTCGTTTTTTAATTGTATCTTGTATGTGTTAAGTAAAACATTATCACTCGTGTTCACCAAAAATTTGATTGTATAAATTGTCAAATATAACAGTCGAGATGAGTTCTGGCAAAGAGAAAATACACTTTTTTAATACTGTTATTAAATACACCAATCTTGAGTAGAACGTGAGTGTTTTGAATGAAATTTCACATGTGCGTGGCTCGTTCGATATTTTAACTTTATCACTTAAAGTGGCACGTGGATCTGATAAGTGCTTCTGATTTATTGGTCTCCCCCTCACCCGTAAATGTGAGGGTGACTTCAGTTACGCAATTTCACATGGTGAGTATAAAACCAATATCCAAATCAAGTTTATCAGCATTAAGTAAACACCAATCACGTTGCATTTAACCAGTCGTCGAGCCACATAGCAAAACTACCTTTATTCACACAAAACCAAATAATCTAACGCGTGTATATGGTAGCTTCAAATTCAGCCAATCTAGTATCAAATTAGTTCAGTTGTGACCAGAAGGATAAACCAAAGGCAGCATGAACGGCAAGTATAATCTCATGCACATTCGTTTCGTGCTTACTGACGACACATCAGTAGGAGCCGGTATTACGCCCTTTAGCCACTATATATTTGTGTGAGGAATGTGGGATATATAGTGGTTAAAGGGCGTAATACCGGCTCGTACTGATGAGTCGCCAGTTAGCACGAAACGAATGTGCATGAGATTATACTTTCCGTTCATGCTGCCTTTGGTTTATCCTTCTGGTCAAAAATGAACTAATTTGTTACTAGGTTCGCAACACCTAATACATACTTGCATATATATTAGGTTTTCGCAACAAACAGTAATTAACTGTAATCTAGTATCACTTAGTTTGATGAACATAACAGTAGAGGATATGCACAAACCAACATACACACATGTGTCAGCTTGAAGTATAAATTATATGCCCATAGAAAATATCGCGCATGCTTCATTACTTTGTTTTGTAAAACGTCTGGTGATGAGTAAACTGAAGACGGCGACCGACAACGGCCGCCGAAATATCTTGTAGGAACAAAACAACTGGAATTCAGCCTGTGCTAGTAAAAACGAAGATCAGGGAATATCTAGCAATCAAGTTTCGCATTGTTTTAATTCCTTTCAGTGCTTTACAATAAATGTATACTTCCACGCATGATTTATATTGTGATTCACTTTCATTCAGATTTCGATGTGGTCATTGTTATCTAGCCACAAGTATCTGCACGAAATAAAACAATCTCTTGCAAATAGTCACACAACTGTATTCATCAGTTTTTTGTGTGCGGCTATTTGCATAGGATTTTTAGTAGTAGTACTACTAGTAATAATACTAATCATAATACAAACATTACTACTACTAATAATAAATATAACAATAAGAGTAATGATAACTCATAGTGGCGTTTTCGCTTAAATCGCAAAATCAACATTCGCCAAATATTACTAGCGCCCTTTATACTTCCAATTGTCTACCAATTTTCCTAATGACATTATTATGGATAAATACGAAGAAAATATAAATATAAATGCAGATAAAAGCGGAAAAACAAACATCCGGATTCTCCATAACTCCATCAAGCCAAAATTCCTCCAATTCTCACTGGCCTTAAACACTTCGTAGTGTTAATTTGTTTGATTATCGGCTATTAACACAATTAAGCTGTATAACATGATATCGGTAAGCCGTGACTAGTAAACAAAGACGTCATTAAAGCCATATGGATCGCGTTTGTTATAATGGGTTGATGGGGTAGGCGAATAAAATCTTTGCACAAGGACAAGTAATTTCCCAATTATTTAATAATCTTCCTACGAAGAGAATCAAACTGCTAGAAGATAAGTGAAAGAAAGAAATAACAGGAGAGAGAAAACTAATCACACACACACATACATACGCACATATATAAAGAGCATAATAAGTCAAGATTGAGAGGCGGTAATTTCGAGACACACACTTAGATGCACGGCTAACTTACAGGACAGATGAGTTGACCTCACATAGATTAATGCTCAAAGGAATGTATAAAACATTCAATTATCGTCATCTTTATCGCATTAATACTAGAATGCGCCAGACTGAATGACCTAACACTTAAGTCGAGCATACAAACAAAAACTCATAAAAAGTAAACACACACAATAAAACAGCCAAGCAAAAAACAGAACTCCGTTAAATGCAACAACTTTGACGTGTACTGCGATAAAGACGGGAAAAAAGGCAGGGTAACGCGTTAATGAAAAATGACAAAGGGCATAATTTCCACAGACGAAGGTCTTACTCGAAAGCAGATTAGGCACACTAAATTTCAAAAACTACAATGAATACGCAGAGCAAATGACAACTTTCGTCTGCAGACTATTTTATGACGAAACAACGTAATTGCTAGAAATTTTCCCATCAGTAAAAGCAGCAAATCAGCCAATAAAAACGGTGGCTTAATACTATAGCTAAGACGACTGTTAAATAAATAAGGCAAAATTGAGAACGAAGAAGTTTTAAATTGCCGTTTAGGTCAAGAAAAGTTCACTACAGAATACAGACACATACGCACAAATAAAAACGCCACCACACATTAATGTAGAAATTAATTAAGCCGTCATTGACGGTCCACGTGGAGGTAATGATACATTTAATCAACTTTGTGGATTTAAGCGCAAATCACATCTCTTAACCAGTCGAAACTCTGCAGTTTTTGCAACTGGTGGTAGTTTATTATTCAAACACGAAAACTTGATTTGCATAAACTTATGACTTGTTAAACTAAATATCAGAGTAAAGTAGAAACCTGTTTTCCAACTTGGTACGTACAATAATTTTATGAATAAACAAATAATAAAATGAATTTAAATAACCAGAGTCCACTAGAACTCAATTATTTAAAACATTTTCGGTAACTTAATATTTTTATCAGCCATGATACGTCGAAAAATTGTTGCCTGTTGTGCATATTTACGTGCTACAATCTCTTCTTTCATTTGAAATGCGAGCATTAATAAAATTTGCAGCACATAGAAGGGGTACTATGAATCTATTCTTTGTTATTATTACAGCAGGATTAAAGCTAAATGACGTCGATCAAACCACAATGTTGGCAGTATCATAAAAAAACTTTAGTTCACTTACATTTATATCCCAAATATACCGCATTTGGCACAGATCACGGCTGAACAGCAAAAAACACCTACATGCATCTATTTTACTCCAAATTGAAACTGTAAACTAAATAGCACGGTTTTGTAAACAATCCAGCTAAAAATAATTAGTGATTTAGATCCATCATTTAAACGGATGAAGTCCCAAATGTGTATTACGATTTGCGTACCTAGTAACAAGATAGTTCAAATAGGACCAGAATGGTTTACCAAAATCAGCATGAACAAAAGATATAACCTAAAATGCACGAGCGTGTTGTGCTCGATGGCAGCTAATCTGTAGGAGCCGAAACTACGCCATATACCAACTATATAATTGGTCAAGAAATGTGGGACAGTTGCATTGTAAAATACTTTACTTTACTTTACTGCGGCTGACTCCTTTTGGAGGATAAGCCGGCTCCACATTTCATGGAGTTTCTTGGGAATTTGGTACAAGTGGTGTAAAATCTCTTATATGAAATTGTATTTAAGCAACTATGTAGTAGACTTCATAGTCTTCGAAAATGCGACTTCAAAATAATAATAATATAGACCGAGCACAGGTCGTGGATGCGCAACAACCAAGTGCTTGAACGTTCCTGGTTTGAACTGTGAAGTTCGATCATTACATTTATATTATCCACGGTCTTCTTCTGTGAGTGGTAGATTTGCACTATTTCTGAAAATATCCGATTGATCCCCATTTCCAAGCACGCACTGAGCCCGTCTTCGTAGTCTCTGGGTGCTGATTTGTCTCCTCACTCCGAAGGCCTCCATCTCATTCATACCAAACCCTGGGCATGAGGTATGTTCTAATCTTCGTTGACTGGCAACGGTTCAGTACCTCATTTCCAGTACCTTCATCGGGCTTCTAAACACACACAGTCCAATGCTGACACTAACAGATTTAAGCAAAAATATTGTGTTTGGCTTCTACTGTCAAATGTATATAAAATGGCATTTGTGTTTATATCAAGCAATCAACCTTGATTTAACCAATGATAATCCACTACTAGGCTAATTTGATTGTATACATGTTCACAACTATAATAGCAGCAACAACAAAGCCAAAGCACTAACTAAAACACAATCTTCAACGCCATTAACGAAAACAACAACATTGATATATAAGTATGTATTAAGTGTTGCGAACCTAGTAACAAATTAGTTCAGTTGTGACCAGAAGGATAAAACAAAGAACAGCATGAACGGAGAGTATAATCTCATGCACATTCGTTTCGTGCTTACTGGCGACTCATCATTAGGAGCCGGTATTACGCCCTTTAACCACTATATATTTTTGGTCAAGAATGTGGGATTATAGGACGGTATTATTATATAGGAGATTGTACCGTCCTATTATCATAGGAGATTGTATCGTCCTATTATCCCACATTCTTGACCAAAATATATAGTGGTTAAAGGGCGTAATACCGCTTCCTACTGATGAGTCGTCAGTAAGCACGAAACGAATGTGCATGAGATTATACTTTCCGTTCATGCTTCCTTTGGTTTATCCTTCTGGTCACAACTAAACTAATTTGTTACTAGGTTCGCAACACCTAATACATACCTGCATATATATTAGCTCTCCGCAACAAACAGTACTTAAAATTGATATACATATGGTTAGCATCAATAAAATCAGAAAACCAACACAAAATGAGAAACCTAATGATAAGAAAGAACATTCTTGCAGCTGCGTTAACAGAAATGTCCCCGCTATTTCTATCAGTACTACTATTAGCTTTACCATCAGTAAAACGACAAGAATTAAATGGAGGTAATAAAAAAGTGCATAGAGCGAAAACGCATACGTACGTGCATTAGGTGAAGTGCTGGAAAACTACATTCCTCGAGAAACAAGACAAACACAAAGTGATCATCCCTACGACTCAAAATCGTCCATTTAACCTATTTATAATCACATTCCCGCACTCCCTACGCCCTGCTAAATGCGGAACTTTAAAAAAATATATATAATACTATAAAAATGCAATTTTATAACACTTGTGAATTCAATCATTGCTATGAAAAGCAATAACATCTGTTAATTGAATAAATTGAATTCACAATGGGTTGCCAAATACTATGACCTAATAGCTAATGAACATTACTCAAATAAAAGTTGAAAGCTTGATATGAACATCAATCCCATTATATATATATATATATATATATATATATATATATATATAAATTTGTCAGTATAAAATAAGTATTATAAACGGTAACAAAAACACTCCATCCAGTAGAACGGTTTCGTTTATATTGAGAACTCTTTAAGTACTGTCCAGAGCTATTCCCGTTGACAGGGCTCAAACCTGGGCACGTTTCCTTCGGAGTCTATTACTCCATTAACTGCGCCATCCTGCCACACACTGCACACACTTTTAAGTTATATACTAACTTACGTTTCTGGTTAGCCTTTCCTTCAAGTGGAGCCAATGTGGTATATCTTAAGACAAAGTTCCAAATAGCCACCCCAAATCCGTCATTATGGACCAGATACCAGGCAACCTGGGGAAGTATAATTGAGTTGACAATTTATATAATTAAGCAATCATTGATACCGCGAGTGGTGATAACAAATATTTAAATCCAGGTAGCGTGATGACAGATTGTGGGTGGTTGGATGGAACTTTAGGTCTGAGGAGATTCCGCATAATCTCTACATGAAGGCAATGCTAGCCAAAGCATGAGCTAGTATAAAACCAAAAATCGTGTGTAGTGAGCGGCAAGATGACGCAATGGATAGTCACATACTCCGAAGTAAACGTTACCACGATCAAGTCCTATCCGTGGCGAAAGTTCTCGACAGTACTTGACGAGTTACCGATAAGTACTAAATTGGTCTACTGGATGAATTACCTTTGCTACATTATACAACGTTAGGTTCATGCTGACAAAGGTACACGCAGTTTATTTATCATTGATACCACGTTCAAATTGCGCTAAATTTCATCACAGCCTCTATATCTGGATATACCTATTGAAAGATGTGATTTCCAGTTCAGTCAAACTGAAAGACATTAAACTGTTTAAATTCCTAAGTATTTGTCCATCATTGATGTAGCCCCCAACAGAGCCACGTTTAAACGGGGCACATAGTATTGACTTCATGGTAATAGCCTCCCGTATTCATCCCAGTTCCAATGCTCGCAAACAAACAGCGTCATGCGGGTGCCTGCGATAAAAGAACCTTTAGGAGGCCACCTAACATTAATGCTACCTGAGTTGTGGTGTAGCGTATCACCAACGGGTGTAAGCGCTACAGCGTCAATTAACTGAAACTGAGTTATCATAATTGACAAGAAATTTAACATATGTCTAATTATTTTTAAGAAATAATAAAGCTGAATTTCGGAATGATATCTTGACCAATCAATTTTTCTATTGCAATACGACATAAATTCACAATTTGCGCTCATAAAATGCATAGTCCAATGTTCGAGCGAATAAGTAATATATAGTTGTCTAAATTTTATGTGTGGCCGGAGTGTTTCACTGCTTTCAAAAATATATTTTCTTGTGTGAATTAAAAATATAGTAGTACAATATGGATTTCATGTTTACTAGAAAACAAATTTGCCGGTGATAGAAATTATTTAAATCAAGGTTACAATCTTGATATAAACATTACTCCTATTATATGCATATATTTGTCAGTATAGATTAAGCACTGAGTAATTTAGAAAAGGCAATTTATCAATTAGTCCTTGTGTGTCTTCAATGGGAACTCTTAAAATACTGTCCAGAATTTTCTGCAACCAGTGTTTGAACCTGGGTACGTCTGCATCAGTGTTTGAGACTCTAACCACTGAGCCAGGATGTCGCAAATTCTGGACAGCACATGAAGAACCAATGAGGACGAAACCAGCCTACTGGATGAATCGCCTTTTTACATTATACAATGCATAGTGTTACTAACAAATTTATATACATATATATATATATATATACATATATATATATATACATATATATATATATATATTCAATGGGCATGGTAGCATGAACCTTGCCGGGTCTAAAGGGACACAGCCATCATCTCGTTTCATGTGAAGCCTCGAGTTTGGTCTAACTGCGCAGTAACTTTTATTGTTAAATGTGTTTGACGGAATGAGAGCAAGCGTGCCAGACGCGAAGGGCAAGTTTCGGCTGCTGAAGGAAACTTTGGCCACTGGCATCTGGGCAGATACTGTTCATCAGCCTTGGTTGGCAGACTATCTAAGAGAAGGAAAACTCCGAATACAAACCATCCTCACTAGGAATGGGCGACCTAGTGTTCTTTTACAGTCCACATATAACCATGAACGACTTATGGTTATATGGCAGTGAAACATTAGTCACTTTTGGCTTTTGTATGGCTGTGCATGATGATGATGAAAATGGGATTGGTGTTTATATCAAGATCGCAACCTCGATTTAAATAATTGTTATCACCACCCGCGCAACCAATAATGATAAAATTATTATAATAGCAGACAAAGGAAGAGCGACGGGTCTGATTATAATGGTAAAATGTAAGAACAACCAGATAATTTAGAAACATATACTAAAATACATAAGGACATCTCTGATAAATTACAAGGAGACAAATTATTGATCAATAAGGGAAAATTGGATAAAGCACATGGTAACACTCTCATTCAGAGATACAGCTGCACCCAGTGTATGGTTTAGTAAAGGTGCATCGACCAGGTAACCCTTTGAAATCCATTGTTATTTTCCAATACTCTCCAACACATAAAATGAACAAATTGCTGTCAAAAAATATTCGTAATTCACTGACTATACATTGATGAATTCATACCATTTGGTTGACATTGCCGGTAAATGTGCATTTAACGAAAACGATATGTTGGCGAGCTTAAATGTGGTATACCAGTGTAACAGTACTCAAAGTAACATGTGTTCACTAGTAGTTGTAATTCTCAATTTTGGTCAAATATGGCATATCATGAAATCCATTGCGTTGTAACATGTACCGACTCGGAAACCATAGTGTAGGTACCCATTACAGGCTCGTTATCTATTATATATAGAGTTTGTTTTGACGTCGCAACGTCTAAGACTTTAGATGAATTTAGCTCCACTACTACTGGTATACAAACTCGAACAGGAGATTGTATCCTACAATTGTACTACATTCATCAACAAAATATTTAATGAGTATAAGATGTAATATCGGCTCCTACTGATGAGTCGCCAGTAAGCGTGAAACAAATGTGCACTTGAGATTATAGCTTTCGTTCAAAGTGATTTTGGATTATCCTTCTGGTCCTTTTTGAACTAATAAGTTACAAGGGACGCAAAATCCAATGCAAAATTGAATTAGGTAGAGTGTGAGCAATATTCATTGCTAATTAGTACCCTCTAAAACCAATAGAAACAACTATGATGAATATCGAAAGTAAATTTAACCATAATAGGAAATATCCAAAGTCAAATAGAATAAAAGAAGATCGGAGGATTATGGTAATACCTGAAACCAAACTAAGCACAGAAATAAAAACGGTAGTATTAAAATACAGTATACACATCGTTTTAAAACAAACCCCTAATATAGATACAAAGCTGTCTAACCTTAGGGATAAAATTGAACCGTTAGATACATCAGGTGTATGAAATTGCTTGTAAAGACTTTAACATAATGTATGTGAAATAATGCGCCAAATTAAGGTTAAAAAAAGAAAATAGAACCGCATTTAAATGTTGATATGCTAAAAGATCAGATCTTTGCCGTTATACACTGATCGTAATAGATAGAAAAACTTGATCAGAGAATCTATCTACATTAAATCGAAAGATGACATAATGAATGGATAAGTTGTAAAAGTCACCAGGCTCGATTTGGAATACAGCACCAGATAATGGTAGGAAGCGAAAGTTGTACGAATCAGAATCGGAAACTCACTCAAGATAAAGGATAAGAATGTTGGATTAACTTTAACTTACAGATGGCGGAACATGATTAATTAACGATCTCTTAACTAGTTTTTCGAATTTTTATGATGCCATTCTTTTTTACCAGTTATCTTACTGTATCTATTAGCTTGGATTTCAAAAAGCTCCTTTTTTATGCAATCGAATTATAAACGTATATTTAGTAGGCAATTTTCGAATTTTTTTTACGACCCTCCTTTTATTTTAATTTCTTATGTTAATTTAACGTATTATTTAACCAGATATTACATTGGATGCCACTCGTAAATAATTCATTTAAGAAAACATGTGTTAGGAATAGATCTGACGTGCGCGAAGAGGAATTGACATTAATCACTTTACTTTCACGTGCAGTTAATTATGTATACCTGATTACTTTTCAGGTATCAACAAACGCATGTATATATATATATATATATATATAAAGGAATTGCGTACGCTTATCTAGTGAATGCTCAGTAGGTAACATTGGATCATAGTAATTTGGCTTGGATGAGTAAACAAGTGCAGAAAGACACACATGACGGATACTTATCTAGTGGAAAGTCAATTATACTGAAGCGATCTACCAGAAAGTATAAATGAAACTGTTTAAATAAAATTTACCACATGACATAATAATTGTCAAATTATTGTTTGGATGAGCTTGACGATAAAAAGGGCCTCCGAAACAGAAAGCCGAAATACCCAGAGTAAAAATGAAGACAGTGGATGCAAATACACGAACCAGGAAATTAATATATTCCCGGACGCGCGACAAGTGTCTTTTAAATATAAAAAATTTGGCGAAATAACAAACAGAAAATTGATACGATCGAAGACAATAATCGAGCAAACAAGACACACTCCGAATCAGGCATACCTTCATATTGTATTCAAAGAAAGAAAACAAAAACAGTTACGTACACCAGAAGGTGTCGTATGTTAAATAATTAAGGCTCAGTTAAATTTTAGTAAGAGGTTCGTACATTATTTTAATAAAACCAGGGAATTGTTTTTGTGTGTGTGTGTGCATGTACATTTCCCACTTCCTGTTTGTCGTTATACAATGCATGTATCTAATCCAGCTTAATCATACTTGCTTCTCAAAATTGACGTAATAAAGTACCACAATTTACCGTCTAGTTGAGTTGTGGCGAAACACAAATTACTATTACGTAACTTTGTTGTGCATAACTGCTCTATAATGCATGCTTGAATGCATGATTTATCTCACAATTCAAATAACAAATGAATAAAGATAGCTTAAATAAATTGTATACATGACCATAAGTCAATTATGTTCAATCTGTCGACCAACGAATATTAACCAAAATCCAACAGCATACGTCGGAGTTTTCATGCAGATTTAGGCTTACTTGACACGACACCTTGTCAGAAACGGTTAATTAAAACTTTACATGCTAAGACAGCAATTGTTTGGTTTGTTTCACAGAAATATCGATCTGCCGGATTAGTGCAGAACAATCGAGTAGCATCTACAATATTTAAGTTCGAAAAAATAAATTACACTTGCGCCTAATTTTTTGCTTATATGCTTGTACTCATGTGGAGCAACTCCGTGAATTGATGCACACACAACAGTGCAACACTGCACATATTCGTAATTTTTATCAAAAAGAACGTGCTCGTAAGAGAACGAATATATTTATATACTGTATTACATCTATACGTTGATTTAATTTACTGTTAAAACCGGAAATGAGCATCAAATTTACATATAAACGAAAACATACCCACAAATACACACACACCCACACACACACACACACACACACATATATATATATATATATATATATATATATATATATATATATATATATTTCCAATTGTATTTAACCAGTCGTCGAATAGCATTGAAAAACTACCGCCAGTCGCACGCACTGACGCGTTTCGTCCCTCCATGACCATCATCAGAGAGTGATGGCAAACTGACTAGCGAGGATCAAACCGCAATGCATATATGTAGAGGCAAAATGAAATATGCGGCACTTATCACTAGTAGTCCAGCATACATAGTACGTGAATGGAAATGTTGGCTGCACAAGTTTTTTGCAGTCACGAACGTTCTGCAGCTGAAGGCATGTGCGCTATGCTGTTGGACAATGGGGTTGGTGATTATTTTAAGCTCGCAAACTTGATTTAAAGAATCTTTCCACCACGTCCGTAATCATTGATTGTTCAATTTGATGCTAAAGATCAAATCATACACGAATTTGACATTTCCTGGTTTTTCTTTTTGTTATTTATGCATTCTGTTTATCGAGGGCCATTTCCGGCTTTCATCTTCAATAATGTATATTTTGTTAAATATCAATACAAATTCACGGTTAACAAAGTAGCTTACAATTTCATTTAGCAATGTACTTACAACACAATCATGTTAATATTTGTAAGAATAGAGACTATATTATACATGTGTACGTCAATCACCATTCATTACCTTTAACAAAAACAGCATATTTTATATACGTATTAGTCTGTGCATGCGGATTACTGCCATGCACAGTTATTCAGTCATAGTTATTGCATGTGTTAAGTGAATATATAAAATTATGTTTAATGAGTGAGCATGTATTAAAATTATGCTTGGTCTTATTCTTTTCGGAAAATTGTAATTCATATGTGGAACCTCTACTTGTTCCACAGTTAAACGGTATTAAAATTATTTATTTGATATAGAGAATACCCAGTTAAGCGTGGGATAGGCAAGAGAGAATGAAAAAATAATGTGATTTTAAGAAAAGTGATTTTGAACGAATGAAAGCAAGTATGTATAGAAATTGATTACTTGGAAGTACATCGAATGTTGACATCCATTAGCATTACAAGTAGACTGTTGTCATAAGACTGATAAGGTCTGTACAAAAGATCTAAGTTGAAATAGTTAAACTACAGATTAATATCGACATAGTCAAATCTAAAGTGAAACCTAGATTTACCTGAAGAAATAAAAAAGTGCACATTCATTGATTACGTAATACCAATAAAATTAAATAACTAGCGATAACATTTTAAAACCATTTTGAAATTATAACATAAAAAACAAGAAGAGTGGGTTCTATAAAAAGCATCACATAAGAATTATCAAAACCAACTGAAAAAACTAAAATCCAGGAAAAATAACATACAAAACCCTTATATCAATCCTCGTTTAAAATATAAATTAATTAATTTATTTAGAATCATTTAAAAAATATTATTTCTATGTTTACCATGTGAGATATGGATGTTTAAGAGCTGATACTTCAAGATTCGACACCCACTACTTCAAATAGTTGGCAATACAACATTCAGTATTGAACTTAAAGATTTTTCTACTGACAAACGGGAATAATAAATTGAAGTATTTGAAGTCGGGAAACTGGACATACGAAAAAAAACCATTGTCTAAATAATAAAATTTTTAATGCACTAACACCAATTTCGATAAGCTTAAAGACCTCTGGATACGAGAACTATTAAAAAATGTCTTCAGTGTAAGAATACAAAAATAATAAATCAAGGTTGTTTAACCTGCTTTAGAAAATTTGAAAAAAAACAATATAGTAACAAAATGTATGTGGCACAAATGTTCTGAAGGTTACTCATTGGCTTAGAAATACAAAATAAATTAATATCTCTAGACGTAATATGCATATAAACTGGACTATACGTAGGATATCTTTTTTATAGGTGATTGTTGCGTAACTGGAATGTTCGTCTACCTGCTCCTGGAGGGAGAACACTTTCAGTTACACAAAATCCTACCCCTTAAATGGAAAACGATAACGCAAAAGAAAAAGAGGACAGAAACTTTTGAACTTGCACTTTTCTTTAGTCTGCCGTCAGTCAGAGAAAGAAAGAGAGAGAGAAAGAGAGAGAGCTACACAATTCGGCTATGATTTTAATTACTTTGACGACACCCGCCACTACACCACTGAAGAAATATGGATGCATGCAGCTATTGCTTGTAGAATTATTTTAGTTGTGTTAAGTGATCAATTGCTGTTGTGAAAGTTGTGTGTGTGCGTGCGTGCGTGTGAGAGGGAAGGTCCGAGCGGACAAGAGACAGAGAAAAATAATACAAGAATAATGGAAAGAAAATCATTTTTCTATCCAAAGTATGACGGAATAAAATAGAAGTAAATTAAAATACTCGACACCGGAGTTGTCAAACATCGACAGCACACCAAAGCTGCGCGTCAAATCTGTTCGTGTTCTGTGTGTGATATTTATTTATTCGCTTGCTTGTTGCATGATTCAAGCGGGCCTAAGCAATGAGATTCATATGTAAATTATCTCTTTAATCAGTTCACTTAGCTCAAACTTGGTTGGCATACGTTTTCGTGAATAAGAGTAAATTAATTTTTAATCCTAAAAAATGTCATTAAATCGATACTCAAAACGTATCGTAGCGGAAGCTTGATTAGCATTAGGATACAGGACGAAGGTACATTTCGTGTTGAAACCACACCAAACTGCCAGCAAAATAATAAAACAGAAATAAATCTAATTCAAAATGTGGTATTGTTTTTGTTTAAATTAAACGCAATCAGGCACGCATCATTATATTATTAAAAAAATCAAAAATGAAGCTGAATTTATGCATTAGATAAGCAAGTATTCTTCAATATCCTCCATTATCACACAATAGAACATAACTAAAAATAATGCATGATGTAATTTAGATTGAGTAAGCTGGATTTGAAGTCAATAAAGAACGGCTATTTCAGTGGCAAGTTAATTAATATAGAATAAGGAGAATACTCCAATGTCGGAATGAATAAAGGCGTAATCTTCTGTGCATGTGCGCTTCGTCCTTACTGCTGACTAGTCAGTAGGTCCACATATACATTGGATTAAAGGCGTATTTCCTGCTCATTTGTTACTAGGTTCGCAAAACCTAATACATACTTGCATATATATTAGCTCTTCGCAACAAACAGTATTTAACATACTGAAAGATGGCTGGTAAATACAAAACGTACGTGCAGATGCGATCACACGTTCTGTCCAATTTGATGAATTATTCTATTACCAGGAAGACCATGCTCAATGCCAACAATCATACGCATTCATTTTTCGCAATCTCGAACACATAAAAAGCTTCTATTTTAAAGTTGACATGCTAACTCAGCGAATTTAATTAAACAGATTGCAAATCCTATCTCGACGCTTTCGCCTACTTACATTGTAATAAAAAGACAAGTTTAAATGCAAAAACATCGAAAAACGAAGACAGGGATGGATATGACAACAGCATTTAGACCAAGCGAAAACATATCAATGCAGTGTTTAAAACGGCTTCATCTTTGATTAAAAAATAAAAACGGGATACTGCAGAAGTTGTAAAATCACCATATTTTT